>MEJB01000014.1:5552904-5588136 GCA_001752375.1 Rhazya stricta
TTCTCACATGGAGCGATACCTACCGAAAAAAAGAAGCAAGGGAATAGTAGTCTGCTGTGTTTTATTCTAACTCCCATGAGGCTTGTATCAAAAGGAAAAGAAAATGAGTTAAGGATAAAAAAGGTTCCAGTTAAGTATGTGTAGTGCGGAGATAAAGAAATAGAGATTTTTCTCTACAGTGTGTCACAGTTGTGGAGATACTTGTGGAGTGTACCAAGTGTGTCACTCTTGTCAGTTATTTATTGGTATTAATAGTGTGGCTCTGCTGGTGTGGGTTTGCTCAGGTGGCAGAAAATCGCGTGGTCTCTGATTGTGGTTACTTTGGTCGTTTTCTATCAAAACGAGGAGTTTCATTCATATGCTTGGATTTTTGTGGGTTTAGTTTGGTTGGAAACATCTATTGTAAGTAGCTTGTTTCTGATCTTTTTGGCGTATGCTTATTTACTTCTTTTGAGAGAAGTTTGTGATATTCTCTAGCTTGTAACTAGAGGAAGAATTGGTGTATCCACCTATTATTTTGCATAATGCAGTTTGCTTCACAGCCGTAGTTTTTTTTTCCTTTTATTTATAAGGTTTTCCATGTAAAGATTCTTAGTGTTTGATTTTGTTATGTTTTTTATTTTTTTGGGTGTGATTATTGTATACCTGACTTAAATTTTCTTGTTGCGATTCTTTTAATTATCCATAAGAAAAAGGAAAGATTTGATTTTACTACGTATACTTGCAGTTTCTTTCCCAACAGATGATAGATCATTGTTGATCTGCACTCTTAGATCTATGAAGATAAATTACGGATAAGTGCCTTTTGATTTGTGAAAAAGAGGAAAGGAGTTGAAAGATTTTATTCCAAAACATTAGCAAAAAGAATCTCCTACATATTCCAGGATTTTCTATTTTTACTGCTTATTATGCATTGAATTATGGTTGGTTAGCATTAATTTGCCGTCGTCTAATCAATTTATCTTCAAGCACAAGCAGCTTCAGTTGGATCTATCTTTTGCCTCGTGCTCAAGGATCTTCCTTATTGACTTTCCTCGGCACATCATTGACGCCTTGGCGGGCGCTTGAATCCCTTGATTGAAGGAAGAATCCGTCACCACCTTGTTTGATTTTCGCTTGACCAAAAACTTGTTCGACTATATGTAGCCATTGGTTTCGGAGCCTCTCAGCATTTCGAAGCCTGATTCCTTTGTACATCTTTCTCTCTTTGTTTTCTCTTTCTTGCTTGAATTTCAATGGAAGGGAAAGCAAAGCCCCAATCTATTTACATACCAGTGTCTTTTCCTAAACCCTCTCGAATCTCAATCCTAATCTATATAGTGAAGCAACGATTGGTTAGATTTGTTAATACGAGGGAATTAAAGGATAAATGTATTCGCTAAATCAAGGATAAACATACAACCATGCACAATAATCTCATGAAAATTTATAAATCGAATTTCTAAATTTTACTTAAATCAGATAAATGAGAAATTAAAACATTTTCCTATTAAACTTAGGTATTTTGGCTCTATGTGCATTACATCTAGGGAAAATAATTTTTTTCCCCAATTTTAAATGTCATTTTACTTTACACGTTCAATCAAAAAATTTTTGCTCCCAGTCTCAAATATCATTTGTTTTACACCTTGGGCCAACAAATGTTACTCCCAAACCAAAAAATAAAATCTAGAGGAATATTTCCCCTCCATGCAAAAATTTCAACAGTAACTTTTTAGATAATTGATTATTCAAAGTTCAATAATCGATTATTTAAATATTCATGGTTCTTTAGCATGATAAATCTCTTCTTCCAAATTGTATTAATTAAATAAAATCATGTTTTCTTTAATTTTTCCCCTTGCTGCAAAGTCTAATTCAAATCGAGCCTTTGAATTCACATCTGAGATCAAGTTTTGAAATCCTCAAAATCAYATCCCAAAAAGAGAACTATAGCTCTGATTCTCAAATTGAGAATAATTTGCAACCAATTCACTTTCCATAAAGTTTATAATTATTATTTGTCGCATATTTTTTATTTATTTTTAATATTCTGTAAACACGAAATTTGTATACACACTAGCCAAACAGAATCGAGATGCCATCTTTAATAAAGTCATGAACACATTTACAACATATGAGAGAACAAATTGCTACTCTATTCCACAAACAACTCATTTTGTTTTTCTAATTATTGATTAAGAAATACTACTTTATAAATGGAAAATGCTTATAAGATCAATTTGATTCYGATTAATAAAGTA
Organism: Rhazya stricta; assembly: GCA_001752375.1. Classification (NCBI taxonomy): domain Eukaryota; kingdom Viridiplantae; phylum Streptophyta; class Magnoliopsida; order Gentianales; family Apocynaceae; genus Rhazya; species Rhazya stricta. Next base: position 5,555,148 of record MEJB01000014.1, read on the forward strand.
AATGTTGCAAAATATTTGTCTTTACAATGTTATACTTCATTTTTTTAGTGAATCAGGGAGGATTTGTTGGGACTCAACTATCTCCAATCCATATTTATTAGAGATTAAATCAATCCAAATATTAACATTATCTTGAGGAAATTTATAAGCCCCTTTTTCAATTACTCCATCACTAAACATATATCCTCATTAAATTCTATAATTTTTTAAACGGAAACATTCAAAAAAAGATTTTTTGAATGAATCTTCAGACAAATATTCGCTGTTAGTATATAAATAGTTTGTTTAAGTGTTGATTTATTTAAAAAAAAGCCATAGAAACACTGTCATCACATGAACCCTCGAACAAATATTCGCTATTAGTATAGCATTTACTGTCAATTACATTTTTTTTTTTGAGGTTAAAAAGAGAATTTATTATATCATTTTATATTTAATTAGCAAACTACTTTTGAATTTATGATTAATTCTAAAATAAGTAACATGGGTAGACGTATTTGTTTTCATGTTATTTTATCATGAGTGGAAGAAAATCTAAGAATACGATAGGACAATTGACAAATAGCGCTTCACATAAATATCCCATGAATATAGTATTTTTTCATTGGACAAACATTCCTTAAAGTTTTTCTCTTCTTCTTCTTTTTGTGAGATGATTTAGGAAGATGGTAAAAGTATTTTTATGAATCATCTTATATTATATAAAACAAATACATTTTATTTTTATTTTAACTTAAGCTTTCTTTTAACACATCCATTCTTAATATATTTTTGATATGAATCATCTTATATTATATAAAACAAATACATTTTATTTTTATTTTAACTTAAGCTTTCTTTTAACACATCTATTCTTAATATATTTTTGAGTTTTAGACGCTATTCCTTTTAAAAAAAAAAATTTGAATTATATATAAGAACATGTATATATATATATATATAATCGGGCCAACTCAAAAAATGGGCTGAGCTTATTTGGGCTTAAACACCGAACACTTAAAACATCGAGCGCTAAACAATTGGTCTGAACTCAATCCTATTTGATATTCTGTGATTTTCTGTGGTGGCCTAAGGAAAATAACCTGTTATCGTTGTCCTAATCCCAATTCATTTTTGAGCCAGCCTTGCAAGAAGATACTCCATTAGCAAAGGGTTACTGCGATCTACTTATATTGATCACCCCTGCAATCCTGTGAATCTGAAAGTGCACACTGCATTTCTGCATAAGCGCACTTATCTCAGCCACCTAATAACCGGTGAGTGAGAGGGCAGTTAAATGTGTATCATCCTCATTTTCCTTCACTATTTTTCCTCTCTCAGCAGTTCCTTATTATCCAGGCTAAGATAATATTGTGCATACGGAAGTTATTTATCTAGGTTGTTGCTTCTTTCTCTCATTCTTATTTGTATCAATGATTCATCTTGTGTCTTGCCATGGGAAAAATTCTTTAATATTAATCAATTATCTTTCCTGGGTTGTTTTTTTTTTATTTTTGGTTTCACGTTTACTTCATTTTTTCTCATATTTTCAGTGCTGGGCTGGGAAATTAAGGGGTTTGTATTGTATATAATATTTTGTGTTTCAGTAAACTCTTATTTGGGTTTTATTAGCGTTTCTGAGGGTTATTCTGTTGGTTATAGGACTAGAATTCTGTCAAAATCTAATCCCCGTTAATTATATGAAGAAAATTTGCTATCTTTCTTCTATGGCAGAGCAAGATTGCTAAGATTTGCAGTGATTTTGTCATATTTATCTACTATGTCCAGTAAATATCTTGCTGGTCTTTTTGTCTCAACTTTGTTGAGAAATTTGTTTCAGGAGGAGAATTGGAGTTATCAGAGTTATCAAAGCTAAGTTATCAGAATCAAATGCCAAGAGAGCAAATTTATGTGCTAGAAAGAAGGAAAGAATAAGGCTGCCGAATTATGGTGACATTGATGGAGGGGAGAGGGAGGSTCACATCAGTGAGTTTCTAAACCATCCTTCTGGGGTTGATGCAATTTTGAACACAGGGGCCTTGCAAAGCGTGCAATCCTTTGATTCAAACATGTACAGGTTTGTTTTCATTTCATTTCTTGTTTTATATGATAATCACTCCCTAGCAGCTTCTTGGGTTTGCTGTATTTAGTTTATGTTTTATCATGTGGCTTTTCAGGAAACAGTTGAAATTGTAAATTCTTGAAAAGTTAGTATACTCTAATCGTTTTTATCAGATAACTGCATCTTGGTCAAGAAATGATTATTTTTCTTCTCCATTTTGTACTTCAGTGGCTTATTCTCAGGATTTCCTAGGTTTACATCGAAATCTTTGGCCATTTAATCCACTCATCGATTTCAAAATCATGGGCTTTAGTCATCAGGAATGATCAACTAATTTCTCCATAATTTATGTTTCGTGATCTAATAGACTATGTACAAACATGTAGTCGATGCACACGTGGAAGAAATTCTAGCTGATGTTTCTAGTATGCATCTTTGCTGAGCACATATTGTTTGCAAGTGCTAGGGTGATTCCAATTAATTCATAAACTGGGCCTTGAAGTAAATTACCTGGGTACTTGTTAGGACAGGGACAAAACTTTCAGTAGTGGGTTCTTCTATATAAAACTGAGCATTGTTTAAAACAGTAATGCTGTGATGCTGTTGAAGCCACAGTACTTTTATAGCTAGAAAAATTTGAACTCATTGACTATAGCAACTCCGGGAGTGATGAAGGAAGAAATGATAAAGGTGAAAGCTATGAAGCATTTGGACTCTAGTCTATAACTATAAATCTTTTTAAAACTTCAGAGTAACATAAACTGTAGCAGTTTCCCTGTAAAATGCAGACAGAGGTTTAAAATCAGCTCGGGACAGCCCAAGATTTAGCTATTTCATTCTTCCCTTTAACTGGATATGCTAAAACATTCTATGTCTCTCTAACTGTATYTTATTTTATGTTCCTGAACTGGCTGTAGTTCCATGTCAATTATAAAATTTGGCTGGTTTCCATGTAGTGGCTTGTGAAGTCCGGGGTTTGATCTCTTTAATCTGGGCTGGGGAAATGTTTTTTTTCCTGTTCATATAATATGTTGACTCTTTATATGCTTCTGATGTTTTTGTTAGCAAAATTTTGTATTTGCACAATTTGCATACTCTGAAAATTAGAGAATTTTATGATCCAAAATTCACCTTTTGTTTTCTTTTCTCTAGTAATTTATTTTTTTCCCAAGCAAATAATTTTGTGAAGCTATTTGRCGTTAATAAATCATTGAAACTAAGTCCCTTCAGAGTCCATTTTCACCACTTGCAGGTGCACTTTGCCCCAAATTCAACTTCTGAACTTTGAGGTTGCCCCTGTTTTGGACTTGCAAGTGATACCAACAACTGAAGATTGTGTCGTACAGATGCTATCTTGCAAGGTAATCTTGTTTCATGCAAGATATTGGACATAGAGTGAATGGGTTAGATAGATATGAATAATTTCCTCTCTCTGTTATGGCTATCCCAGTTTGGTTTATGGAATCCTGTGAAGGCTGTTTGAGTAGCAACCGATTGTCAACTGGAGCATAAATTGAGGATCGATCATTGTGCCAAAGTAGCAGAAAYCATTTTGAGACACTTAGTGACGAACTTTGCAATTGGCCCTAACGTATTGGAAGTATGCACTCTAGCATACTTCCATTCCTAATACGAGAGCTATATAAATATGGAACCTCATTTTTTGAATAATTTTTTAAATAAATTGTATATACTTCAATATAGGTAATTGTCTCATGTTTTCTTATCTTTTATAAATAAAAAGGATAAAAAAAAATCAATTGAACGGATATGCTTCAAATCTTCATAAAGTTTTCTTCTTTTACATTTTTATGCTTTCAGGGCTAAGTAAAATTATGTAGACATTTTGGGAGTGTTATTAGCAAAATCAAATATAGGCTTCACCACCTGATGAATCATGGGAMTGTTTTGTTAATAACTTAAATATTATTAGAAAAGGTTAATTAGTTCCACTTAGTGATGAACCTTACAATTGGCTTTAATGTATTGGATGTATACGCTCTACTATACACTCTACTATACTTCCTTCCTAATATGCAAGGTATATAAATATGGAATCTTATATAAATAATTTCAAAAATAAATAGTATATGCTTCAATTTAGTTATTTGGTGCGTATTTTTCGTATTCTCTTCTAAATAACCAGGATTAGCAAAATTAACAATTTGAAGTAATATGCTTCAAAGCTTTTCGAAGTTTCTTATTTTACATTTTCATGCATTCAGGGTTAAGTAAACTTTTGCAAAATTAGATTCTTGATGTTATATTCACAATTTATGATTACGAAAGATGAATCAGTATCATATTGCATTCTTTTTACTACTTGCAGTTTGAGGGCTCGGAACTTATGGAGCGCCAGAATGACCACTTTTCTGGTATGTTTGTGAACAAGTTGATATTCAAGTCTCTCTCAAGTACTTGTTTATGTGGGGGATGCTAAATGTATCAAATCTGCTTTCTTAACAAGGGTTCTACTGCTGATATTAGATAAGATTTTATTTGGACTATGGGTATATAGGATGGAATCTGCTCCATTCAGACCAACAAACTTGCAAGTTTTTCAAAACTCTTTCAAGATTTTACTTGAGTTTAACATGATCTCCCTGAGAGAAATAATCAATGAGCTAATTTAGTGGAGATCTAGGTCATGTTTGCGATGCTGTAGTTGCTAAATRAGTCACAAGATGTGGTACAATTTTCAGTGCATGCTAAGATTGTAGGGTAAAATGATTGATTAAAGAAAGCTTGCACCTACATAGACTTTCACCTTCCCATGTTTCAACTTGCAGCCTCTATGACTAATCATATCACGTGGGGAACAATTGATTCTGAATCTTATCTGGACGTTGATGTGAACGTACATCTTATTCTTGAGGTTAGTTGACTTCTATGCCAATTATTCTCGTATTGGTTAATGTGCTGGAAAGATTTTTTTTTTTTTTTTTTTTTTTTTTTCAAGTCCTAGTATAGGCGATATATGGTTATTATCAGAAACCTTTGCATATTTCTGTGTCATATAGTATTTCCTAGGAGTCTTAGATAGTGCAGTGTTTCTTTTGATTTTAGTATAAATCAGTTATCCAATATTGACGTAAAGTGAGCCATATAAAAGCTCTAAATAGTTGAGCACTAGAAAAGCTAATGGAAAAGAYAGATAGGTGTTGACTATAACTCCACTGGGTGTGTCTGAGCATACTCTACCACGAACGAGAAACAGAAATCTATGTCAGTCTCAGTGTGAAGAGCTCCATCGAAATGAATGAATAGGAACTGGAGACAATGCTCCAGGTAAAGAAGCCAAAAAGTTAATGTTTCCCTAAATATATTCAGTGAAAAACAAGGATTATGATAAATACATCCCCAAGCATGATTGGACTTTGCAATGATAATTAGTTTTCAACTGTTTCATTTGAAATTTTCTTATCAGAAAGAATCACAAAATTGCTGTTTTCTTTGCCTTGGCTTCAAAGAGTTTGTGTGGGACATTTGTGATTCTTTGACATTTTTGAGTTTGTTCAGTTAGCCTGGTTAAAGTTTCTCCATTAATATTGCTTTTAAAATCATGCTTCTGTTTCTCTCTTTCCATTTGCCTAGCACTCTTTGTCCAGATCATCAAACATAATTTTCATTCTTCTAAGAGAATAAGCATCTGCATATGTTGGGGTTTCTGATGATCCGAACATTATGTGGAATCTCTTTTAGTATGATTAATGAGGAGGAATTGCGAATTTCTTTTGTAGTATTCTGAAAATTTCAGTATTAGTTTTGCTTGAACGACGAGGAACTTGTTCTAAATATCGTTCAATTTAGTTGTTTGCTAATTAGATTTTGATAACCTTTTGCATCATCTAAACAATACAGTAGGAATTCTCATTTTCTGCAGATCTATACCTATCCATTCACGTTGCTGCCAACTTCTGCTGTTGAGGGCCCAGGGAATGTGTAAGCACTAGACACTAGTCTTTAACAATTTCCATTATGCCTGACATGCCTTTTCTCTGCCTCGTGAAAGATAGGAAAGCAGAGGGGAAAGTGATGGGGTGAAGCCAAAATGGCTTTGGACTTTTTGTAAATAAGCCTATCGAAGGAGATAAACTCACAAAAGATATCTACAGCAAACTTGTTCCCCCCAAGTTTTGATTAATTCTGCATCCAACTTAGCCATCAAACTGTATTTTCTTGAGGGGTTTCCATGTAAGTAAAACATGCATGAGAAAAAGTAAAATCTGAAATGCCAAAGACTTGCTGATTGTAATCCTGGAGAATTTACATCTATAGATACACACAGACATACACAATAAGAAAATAAATGATTGTTTTAACATTTGAACATGCATACATGTTCTTGCTTCAAAGCCTGCCTTCATCTTTCTTTTGCACCTTAATCTGAAAACATTCAGCACAGAGGGATAGAAAGAACAAGAAAAGAAATTAAGACGTAATATGTAATCCACGTATATTTGTTGCCATATATTGTCATTTTGTCATTTCATGAAGGCACTCAAGTTCGTCTACTCACAGCTTTCTTCATGATTGATGTAGATGCTATGAGCCTTATAATAATCAGAAGTTTTAGTATAGGACATGCATAATATGGAGATAAGAAGTTACATAAAATGGATTTTTTTAGTTTGCAAAATATATTTTCATATCCTAACATTCATTTGCATGCCACAGAATGATGCAAGCACTGATTGACAGGCTAGTGCCGTTACATGTTCAACAATTGCTGCAAGGTTATGACAATTGGGTTCATAGACAAAGGAATGCTGTCAATAATGAGGGGCCATTGATACAAATGTAGCAATCTGTTCCTGGACTTTATATAAGGTTTGCCTAAGTTTTTGGGCTCTCATTTGCTTTTAGATGTATTATCCTATTTCAATCTTGTTTGTGATGTGCGCCCTACATAGGCAACGGATGAGAAAATCCGTAAGTCTTGATTTGCTTTAGGGTGAACACTTGCAGTAGGAAAATAATCCCTATAAGAGATTTTTTTCTAAAGTGAATTGAGTCTATTGTTTGGGAAACAACTATGGAATGAAACACTCCCTGTCCTTCAAAATATCAATTCCAGAATCAACTATCAGTTCTGTTTCCAGGATAACTTAAAAAGAGTAGATTTTACTAAAAGCTTGTTTATAGCATGAAGAAAATACACTTTAGAGAATCAACTGGAGTACTAGTTTGTTTGAAAATGCTTCTGGGTGCCTAATTTCCAATGGAACATGTAATGTCACATCATTTGGCTACTTCATATTGAGTCAGTTACTCCATATTTTTAAAAGGAAACAATAAAATTTTGTTTTTCCTTTTATCCTTACCCTCTAGCTCACTTATTATTTACACCAGGACCCAAGCTTCCGAATAATTCTTATGGGACCTTAGGTCATGGAGGCAGAGACTGAAATACTTCCTTTATTAAACTCTCTTTTGTATCATTTTCTTTACACTTATGTTCTTTTTCTGTTCCTTGAGGCAATTTGGCAGATCTGGATATGGCAAAACAACACACGGTGCAGAATGATACGGAGTTTCAACAAGTTGAAGGATCTTGAAGTGGTATAAGGACCAACAAATATGTATGAGCATTCGCGTAGTTWGTCCCATAAATCTTTTCATCAAGTGAGAGATAGGGAGCAGAACTTCAAGGTAGGGAGACAGTAGGTGTTTGTACATATATGCAAGTGAAAAAGGGAATTTCCTGAGAAAATTCTTCTTGGTTTTGTTATCTTATTGCAATTGCATTTAAAAACAGTCATAGTTAATGCATCATATGGCACTGAGGCACTCTAAAGAGATAGAGATCAATTGTATTTCTTCTTTCCTTTTACTGCTGGGATTAGTATGGTGTTCTTGCTCTATTCATTCTTGAGTTCATTTCTGGTCTTTGGGTAAATTTGACAAGAATAATGCTTCTATCAAATACGACTGGAGGATACCATAGTGGGGTTATTATTGTTTTATTAAACCTAAATACCTATTTTAGAATCTGAATTTTGAAATATATTAAGTCCTTATGTATGGTGGTGATATCATAATTTAACTTTTTTATTTGTCTCATGCATTCCTAGTTTTGTTCCAATAAATAGATATACTTTTAAAAGTTAAATTAGCTATTTATATGAACAAAATAATAACGAACTTTGAAAATATACATGAAAAGGTGATTGAATGATAACAAAATGGGACAACTTATCCATATTTTCAAGAACCAACTTTAACCCCAAGGTTGCCAATATTAATCCAGCTTGAGGCAAAATTCCGAAAAGTCACCGTTGTTTCAAATGATTAAATATTAAAACATTACGATTTAGTGATATCTTTAAGTTAAGTTTTGAATTCGAATCTTATTAATAGAACAAATAATATTGGAAGAATTTTAATCCTTTTATGAATCCCTTTATTTTTTTTTTTCAAAATTAAAGTTAAAGATTTTAAAATCTTTGGGCTCACAAGTCTTGTACATCCTTTCTTTAAAGATTCAAAAAGAATTTCTACTTTTTCTCTTTATCCTTATGTTTTCCTCTTCAAGGAATTGCAATTAACAATGTACACCTTTCTCAACATATCTACGTTTATATTTATTTAATAATTTATTTGTAATTAACAATATATAAATAACGTTTTTTAAAAAATAAGTAAAAATAAAGAAAGATATCAATTCAGACTTCTATTATGGAATCAGAATCAGAATAAAATATTAAAATGGAGAAAATATATGGTTCCCCAAAAAGTCCCACTCGAATTTCTCAGAATAAAATAATTTTATAAACAAAATCTTTTCTAATATGGAAAGTATTGTCTGTTACTGATATACTGTTATCCATACAAATGGTATAAACGATCAAAACAAATCAAGCCACGTATCTATAGTTAACAAATAGAGTACAGGATTTCCAACTATATATCCTTGCATGCAATAAACCCTAATTCCCTATAAATAACCATTATCCTAAATCTCTTTCTCTTTCTCTCTTACACTCAACACCAATGAGCGAAGCATGAAAATGGGCAGCCCTAATATTGTTCTCTGCATAATCTCATTCCTCTACCTTCTACTCAAGACTTCAACTGGAAAGCTTGATTCATATAATGTTATGGACTTTGGAGCAAGGCCTGATGGCATTTCTGATTCAACTGAGGCTTTCTTAAGTGCATGGGATGCCGTCTGCAGCTCGTGGAGGCCGGCCACCATGTACGTGCCGCCCGGGAMGTTCTTGCTTTATAAGCAGACAGAGTTTGTTGGACCTTGCAAGAATACAGCAATCATGGTTAGAATAGATGGTTCAATTGTGGCTCCTACAGATTACAATGTTTTCCGGAACTACTATTACTGGATTCTTTTTGTGCGTGTTGAGGGAGTTTCCTTTCATGGTGGAGTTCTTGATGGTCAAGGTGCAAGTCTCTGGGCTTGCAAAACCTCTGGGAACCGCTGTCCCAGCGGTGTCACTGTAAGTATGAAATGACTGCATTAACTTTCCCCATTTTAGGTTATTGAAATAATGGTTGTTTTCTATTATTTTTTGAATTAACCTTTTGTGCAGACAGTGGAGTTTTCGAACTCAAAAGGCATTGTCATCACGGGGCTGACTTCTGTGAACAGCCAAATGTTTCACATTGTGTTCAGTGGCTGCAGTAACGTGAAATTGGATAACGTCAAAGTCTTGGCCTCCAGAAACAGCCCCAACACGGATGGAATTCATGTAGAACATTCATCAGGGATCCAAATCCTCAACTCTATGATCAGCACTGGAGATGACTGCATTTCAGTTGGCCCCGGCACGAGAAATTTGTTGGTTCATAACGTCGTTTGCAGCCCCGGCCATGGCATCAGGTAATAATATTTTGATCATTTGAAAGACGAATCTCAAAGGGATCATTTTGCATGTTAGCAACAAGAAATTCTTGGTTATAGAACAAATAATTTTTTCATTARTTCAGCACATATTAGCTCCTATTTTTTAAATGTTCATTGATCTTGGAATTGCTTTATGGGCAGCATCGGAAGTCTTGGAAGGGATTTTCAAGAAGAAGGAGTAGAGAATGTGACAGTGAATGCGGTTACATTCGTTGATACAATGAATGGTGTGAGGATAAAAACATGGGCTAAGCCGAGCACATCATTTGTCAAAGGTGTTAAATTTCAGAACGCCAAAATGATTAATGTTCAAAATCCCATCATTATTGACCAAAATTACTGCCCAAGTAACAAAAAATGTCCCAGACAGGTAATTATCTGGCAGTTGTCTGAATTTCCTTACTTTTTGGACAACGACAATAGTTGATATTATCGTTTTGGTCGACTAAGTAACTTGTTTTCCATAGGTTTCGGGAGTGAAAATAAGTGATGTGACATACAGGAACATCCATGGATCATCAGCAAGTGAAGTTGCAGTGAAGTTCGACTGTAGCAGGAAACGTCCATGCAGTGGGATAAGATTGGAAGATGTGAAACTGAGATATCACAATCAATCACCCAAAGCCTTATGTGCGAATGCTGCTGGGATAACCAAGGGTCACGTTGAGCCTAGAATATTATGTTCTTAGGCCCCAAGGGAAATCGAAATACAAATATATTAGTTTCCTAGAAAAAAAGGGGGGTGTACATATGGTTTTAGTGAGTAGTCTATAGAACTGTAACTAAATTAGGAGATTGATGAATCAATTCTTCTTTGATCCTATGAGTTTTCTTTCCCTACTTTGTTTGCGCGGCCATGCAAAAGTAGACTTGCCATATTATGCCATCTAAATTGCACATTTTGATCAAAATTACTTGATTTGGAATGACCTATATGATACTTTTTAAAGGTTCTGCAAAATTCAAAAGATTAAATTAATTGGTACGAAATGATATAATATTTTTTTTTTGAATCATTTGAGCTTTTTAAATTAACTCTTATTATATTGTATATATTTCCAGTTCCCCTCATCATTGGATTTTGTTTGTGATTAACCTTATTTACCAATCTTCTTAGTCGTGAGAGATTATCTTCACTTTTTTGGAATTTAAACATATTTTTTTATTAACATTATCGTTATATTGATTCGAAGATTTTCTATTACTCTTCTCTATTACACTCATTATTGCACACTCCTTTTAATACAAGTGTACGATATATATATCTTAACTCCTTAAATACTTCTTTCTCCTTCTCTATCTTTACCTAAGTCTTAATATGATTAATGTAAGGAACTAAAATCCGGAGCCATTATCTTGTGGTGTAAAAGGTACTGTTTGTTGATAAAATTTGTCCAAATATGTGGACAGTAGTCCTAAGATTTCTCGCTTGCAACTTTTGTAACTTCTTGTAGTTTTGTTCTTGTGTCGGCAAAAATGTGTCCCCCTTCTTGACGAAACTAACTCTGGAAGTTTTTTCCACTCCTCTTCATTTTTACTCGAGTTAGTAATTCCATAATATTTATCTGGTCATTTATTATTATTTTTTTTCCAATTATGGAGTTTTATTATCCTTTTTTCACATCATGTATATATAAATATTTTTATCTTTATTGCCAAAAACAGCTTCATGTATCTCATGAGAATAAACTTCATTAGTGAAATTTCATATGTTTTTTTTTACCTGGTATTTTTAGTCATGCATGCACCTATAATTCTCAAATTTAGTATTTTAATATCAAAACAACTATTGTATTTGACCTACTACACATTTTTTTTTGTGGACATCCCTCACTAAATGTGTTAGTCACTATTATTACTTGTTAACACTTAAACTATTTGTTAATAAATAGATAAAAATAATAAGAAATAAAAAAATGAATACAACTCTCGTGAGAAGCTAGGACACTGGCACAGCTCTTGCGAGAATTCCACTCTCAAAATGCTCAAATCCTCCTTAATTCGACTTTCCAACCCCAAGCACACAACTCCGGCGAGAGTCACTCTCGAGAGACTCATGTCCTCCCTGCTCTCGCACCCCCAACCCTGAAAGCACAACTCCAATGKAAGTTCCACAGTCTTACATTCTCCTAATTACTCTCGCATCCGGTCCAAGCTCTTACAATCACATTATATGGTGATGCCTAATTCTAATCAAAATATGTCATCTTGTCAATAACAAAAAAAATTAAATTAGAAAAGATATAACTAAATAATATAAAACTCTAATAATACTTATGAGATGAACTACGAAATTCTTGGATCCAACCAAATAAAATTCGAATCACCTAACTTTAACAAAATGTTTCATCTTCCCACTCGTTTATTACATAAATAGTTCATAGTTGAGCCCTAGATTTTTATGCTCTCTTCCTAGAAACTTTCAGAACTCATTATTGAGATTGTCTGAATCTGCATCTAGCCTGCACCACATATCATATATGATAAAGCGCCACTTGCTCCCAAAAACTATAAAGGAAAATTAAGAGAAATTTCCATTGAATTAATTACATGATAAGACCTTTGTTTCCCACTCTCAAGAACATCCAAAATATTGGTTATCGTTGCACATGGCGGCAAAGATTTTTTCCCGCAGCTTCTTGATATCAATCTAAAGCAGTCATTGGTAGCAAGCTTGTCATTTAGAAAGTAGSGTTAAACTAAACATCTCATAGCAGTATAGACAACTCATATAATCGTCCGAGAGAATCATTTTACCGGTACTCTATAAGTATTCTTTCATCGTTGGCCATATTTCTTGATAACTCAAGAGTCAGTTTCGTACTTCAACTTCAATTCAATGGGTTCCAAGAGCAACGCAGTATTTGCACTCTTTCTTTCTCTCAACCTCCTCTTCTTTGCCCTTGTTTCTGCATGTGGKACCTGCTCAAGCCCTCCTCCAAAGCCAGCGCCGYAGCCTTCTGCACCACCTCCATCGGTTCCCAAAGAGACCTGCCCTAAAGATACACTCAAACTAGGTGTTTGTGCTGATTTGCTTGGCGGATTGGTTGGTCTTGTAGTAGGAACTCCTCCCGTAACTCCATGCTGCACCCTTCTTGAAGGGCTTGCTGACCTTGAAGCTGCTGTTTGCCTTTGCACAGCAATTAAAGCTAATGTTTTGGGCATAGTTAAGCTTGATATTCCTCTCTCAATCAGCTTGCTTCTTAATGTCTGCTCTAAGAAGGCTCCGCCAGGATTCCAGTGTGCTTAATCAATAGTATAATATGTATTCCAAATAATTACTTTTATTTGAATTCAGAAAGAATAAGAAGAGTAACAATGCATCTTTATTCAACCGCAGTACATTAGTGAATTAGAAGTCTAATTTCTTGTTGCTGTCAGCCATGTGGATGGCTACAAGCCTTCTTGTACTTGGTCTTTATGTGTTTAACTCAACAATGTATTTTGTAATGTATTTTTATCATTGTAATTTCATCGACATCTGAGTACGAATAATATTTGTGGTGAATTAGTTGGGGATGGGGTTTTAGAATATTTGGCCTTGTGATAATGTTGAAAAGATCTAGAAACAGGCTTTGAATTTTGCAGCATGAAGTTGCATTGCCCACAAAGAAATAGCAAAATACCGAGGTTTTTCCTTTTATTTTCTTTGTAGCATCATTTCCTGCAGTATCAAAGACAATGGCAAAGAGGATTTGGGGTCCATTGGCCGGAGTATTGGATAGTTATGTGCATCTATTTTGTTTTGATATAGATAGAGTAATGGATTGGAAGTGATTGAATGCTGCAAGCGGTTCTAAGAAGTAAAAGAACAACAGAAAGCCCTCTTTAAGGAACATTTCAGAAATGGGAGAATCCCCTGACCAAATGAGGTACAGAGAACAAACCCCATGGAGATCACTTGACACGAGATGTCAAAGAGCTCTGCTAAAAATTGACAGGTTTGTAACCTTCTGTAAAGATCTTGCTGCCATTTCTGGGATGTAATCTTCCCTCAGACCTTCTGAATCACCCTGAGTTTAGCACTCCGACTCCGAGGGTTCAGTGCCTCCTCTTTCTCCGAGGGTGTTATGGGTCTCTTTGTGAGAATTGTACCCATCTGTCCTCCTATTGTTTGTCTGATCCATGTTTCTTTTTCACAGTCAATTATAATATTCGATGAATCGGAGAGGTATCTCTTTCCACTGTTATCATCACCWACAGAGGAGTTGAGAATGTTGAGAAATGCCTGCTTAACGATTCTGTCCTCTAAACTGTGGAATGAGATGACCGCAAGCCTTCCACCAGAAGAAAGACAATCAAAACATGCATAGATTGAATCTTGCAGCGTGTTGAGTTCATCATTAACAGCTATTCGCAGAGCTTGAAAAACTCGTGTCGCAGTCTTAATCCAACCCTGCCTCCCTCCTGCGACATCACAATTTAGATGTGAAATTTTCTCTGCATCCTTCCGGACTAAGAGCACTAGTTTGATTCTCCATTAAGCAAGTAATATCTTATTTAGTAGACATTATAACACGAAAGCCGTAAAGTATGAAAACCTAAACAAGCAAGTCATGTTGAATGATTTACATTTGTGTGTGAGCATTATTTGTGAAAGACATATATATGTAAGAAGAGAAAGGAAAAGCAGCCAACCTCTTATCTTTGCAGCAGAGCTCCGAATGAGGTCTACAAGTTCAGTAGTAGAATGCAAACCACCAGAAAGACGAGCCTTAACAATTTTGTTTTGAAGGTGGTACCAATTGCTTTCTTCTCCATACTCCCGCAACACCCTTCCTACTTCAGCATCAGGCCATGAATTCAATATATCTTCTGCTTTTAGACTGGCCTGTCATAGCCCTGTTACAATCAGTTAACGGAGACAAGTAAATATAAAGAGGGAAGGCATTTTGCTGTTTGGGGCTCAACAATAGCTTTGACAAGGGGATGTGTAGCCTACTTAGGAATGAGGTTGTCTGATGGGTATCCGACTTTTTCAGTTATAAGACAATGCAATGGTATCAGCCTTTTTCAGTTATAAGACAATGCAATGGTAGCAGCCTCCACAAGTAAGTTTTGGTTCCTCTGTTGTAATTCTACCATTCAAATATCTATTCCTTCTCTTGGTTCAAATCCCATTCTCGACAAAGGGCCACTTTATTTACATCTAATACAAATTTCAAACACTACAAAATATTTTCCTTGCTAGAGTTGATAAAGATGGCAAAATAATGTAGGGATCTGATGAATGACTCATGTTTTATTTTATATTTTTGTTGTTTATGTAGTTTAGTTAGTGTCTGGATATCAATGTTAACTTCCTACGCCACAATTTATGGCTTCTTCTGAATGGTAAATATGCATTAAATTCAGTTAAATGATCAATCAACAGTTTTCTATTTCAGTTGATGAATTTTTAAAAGACAGGCATTTTCTTTAATCTCTTTTGCAAACAGCAATCTCTTTATGTCTTTTAATCATCTACCAGGAATTTTCCCGAATTTCAGCTTCGAATTGTTGCTGAACATATATTTCTTGCTTCTATTAGTTCTACTATAATCTTCTCTTCTTTCCTTTCCAATCTCTTTTCCCTCATAATGGACAACCTCGAGAAACTTAAGGTCAAGGCTACAGACCTTGGTCTAGGTTCAGTTTCAATTACTAGAAAATATATTTCTYCTACAAACATGAAATCAAAGAGTCCCATTACCGCCAAAGCCACCAGCCCTGAATGTTTTCGGTACGAGTATGTTTCAACAATAACATTATCAACACTCTTTAGCTCGAACAGACACAAATCCACAGAAACATGCAAATGCAACTACAGATTTTTTAAGCTCCTGCTACTGAAAGAAATAAGAAAGCCTTGCTAAACCTTACTTGCGGTCCCATTATACGGAAGTTAACTTCATCTAAGAGGCTAATTGAAAAGGCAAGGAGGAGCTTATAAGATAAGCAATAATCAAAAGGACTTTGTAATATTTTGACAAGAATGATGAGTGCTCCCCCTTTCTAGTGAATCAACCTGCATTTTTCAAGAATTTTTGCTAGCTGCATCAAACAACATGTACATAACAGCCACCAATGCTTGCTTACAGCCAACAACATTGTTACTGTCACTACCTTTCTGCTAATTTCAGCATCATCACTGGTGCAACCATATAAAATTCATTGCTCAAACCACAATAAAAATGCTTCCTCAAATACCTAGGGTACGTTATTCACTTCTTACCAACACTAATCCAGTTCTTATCTCCCAATCCTCCACGCAATCAATCACACAAGTACAACTACATGGCTAAATGGTATGCAGTAACAAGTGATAATGAAAGTTGGCATTTCTATTGTGTCAGGTTTGTAATAGTGTTTGCTTAACGTGTAAGTAAATACATGTGACTGCATTATTCGTTTGGATATTTCTCTTCAAATTATGATATATTAACCTCTTTGATTTTGCATATCTGCGAGTTCAACTTCATTAGTGTTGCAAAATACATGACAAGGAAATGGGAAAGCATGCATTTCTTATATATTGAGTCTAAKATATGAATTAGACTCAATATATTGAAATATTTTGCATGCCAAAGTGGTCTCATTTCCTCATTTTCAGATCAAAGTAGCTCAAATGATCAGCCCGTAAGCAGACGAAATTGAGTTTGATGAAATTTGGATTACTTGGAGGAGATGGATTTCTTGTAACACTTGCAACAAAAAGCTGCTGAAGAAAGTAGGCGTCGTCTCATAAATGCATTCATAAAAGTCCAAACAAACCATTTCCAATCAAAATCCTAAATTTCCACCAATTGGAAAATTTCATGCGCAATCCCTTCCAAAAATTAAAACATAGAAAGAGATTTTTTTTTTTTTCCCTTTTGCTACTTTTATTTCCATCTTGTTGTTATTTTTAAATTTAAAGATAATAATAATTTAAATTTTCTATTTATATTTCTGATTTTTTATTAAAAAGGCGATCTATRTGTATTGGGTTCAAAATGGAACAGGGTCCACCCAATCTAATTCAGTCAAAGAAAAGTCACCCCCAAAAAAAAAAAAAAAAAAGGAAAAAGGAAGAACATATAATACTAAAAAAAGGATAATTCTGGATTTATTTGCAGAAGGATGTATTGWTGTTACCTGAGGACTCATTCGCATATCAAGTGGTCCGTTACTGAGCACACTAAAACCTCTTTCAGCATTATTCACCTGCAGAAATGAAATTCAGGAATGTGCATTACCTGTGCCTGATAGTGAAACTATTACATACTAACTTAACTGTCAATTCTTATCTTCCAAAAAGAGGGAGGGGGGGAAAAAGTGTCAATTAATGCTGCCCCCATGTATGATCCACTAACATAGAATTGTCATAATGGAACCCAAAGTAAAGATAATCCAGAGAGGCAAGAAAAGGAAGAGAAAATCACCAAAGTTTATTTTCATTAAGAAATCACCAGATTGGGAAAATTACCACTTTTTCTTGTAAAATTTTTCAAAATATTTACAACACACCTGCATGGATGACATTCCCAAGTCCATCAAAATGCCATCAACTCCAGGCCCTAATAATTTCCAATCAACTCCAGAAAGCACAGATTTGACATTTTTATAATTCTTGACAAAGGTATGTACTTGCAAATCCGAAGTTGAGCCACAAGAATCCTCGTGCAGGATCCCTTCTATTCGAGCTTTAGCTATCTCATGTGCCATGGGATCAACATCCAGCCCAACAAATAGTTTCATCTCACGATGGGCCTGAATTATCTGTTATTGCAGGAAGATAATTTTAGCTAGCAATACATTCACCAATGGAAAGATATAATCAACCAYGATATGACCAAAAGGTTTCYTGTTTATGGGAAGTGGTATGTTTGAAGTAAGAATAACCTTGTGACCTTGTTGCGAGAATGAAACCCAAATAGAGAAAATAAACACAATTTTCTTCCCTCAAGTTAGAAAATGTCACAACTACAAGAAAACTACCAAAAAAGAGATTACATGGATTGACCAAAATGAAATTTGTAATATCCCGGATAAGTTGCGCTTTGATTGTATGCCCACCAAGAGATAATAATAATAATAAGTAATAACAAGGTGCTTATGATCTTCCTTATAAGATTTTTAGAGCCTTCGGCCTCATGCCATTGTGGTCCACTAGTTCCAAACAACAAGAGTAGGTGCCACTCTTTGAAAAATAGCCTTACCCTTAAACTTCCATTCCAGTTCTATTAATGAGAGAATTCAGATGAAAATTATATCATCATATCGTAGAAGTTCAGATCAGTGGATCTATCAGCTTCACAAATAACAGGAAATATTCTTTCTCAGTAGAATATGCTAGCTAGTTAGCATAAGCTGAAAAGGCCCCTGCCAATTCCTGAAGCAGATTTTCATCAGTACTAGAGGTTTAAGGCAAGGAAATCTCTTCGCCTCTTTAACCATGGAAGAGTCCAGCATAGTCATTTAACTCCTCAGTTAATGCTCATTACTCAAAACTATAATCAATATCAGATGATTTTGGTACAATCTTTTCTGCTTATAATTTGGGCAGGTAAAAGAAGTAATAAAACTATGAAGCTTATACACATATGCTAACCTCAGCTGAAAATTAGTTTCAGGAGGACAAACTCTCCCTCTCTTTCTCACCCAAAATGTAACATAGAATTTTTCTTTTGGTTACGAAGCATGAGGATACTCAATAGAGCCCTAAGTCCTTGTGTTAAGCACATTTTCCATAAAACATTTCCTTAATCTTGTCAATAATTCAAAAGGCAAAATAATACTTCCAGAAGTCTTTAAACTTATCTAACACCTAGATGTTGTATCCAGCAGATTTGCATGTATATATTCATGTACATAACTAAAAAAAGGATACATAAAATATTTTTAGACTTAAAGCATGCCATATATGTAAAGTTTATGAAGCAAACAATAAAGATTTAATCAAAGACAATGAAATTAGCAGAACTAAATTCAACAATTATACAAATATTTTGCTTAACAATGAAATTTTAATGTTAGGATCAAATAGGCTCACGAATGCTTTAAACATGAAAAGCATTGTTGAGAAGCACAATGCAATAAAAAAACAAATAATACCCATCTATTGATATCCTTGTTCTCAGAGGTTGCAATAGCTCCAAAGCTGATATCAAACCAAGACAATTAGTATAACAATCAATACTGGTTAGAAGAATTTAACATTGGGGCAATGGATAGCCTACTTGGCTTGGTATTTGTGATGCCCCATCGACTCTAGATTTTGATAACAGTCAGTTTAGGTTGTCAAGGGTCTAACCAGTCTTGGGTGAGACCTAGAAGAAGTTAAGTTGAGCCATAAATTCAACTAACTGAGTGTTAAAGGTTGCAGCTGTACTCAATAAAATGCAATGTCAGAACAACTTTTCAGCACTTATGACTTTAAATTGAGAATCATCTCTCTCTCTCTCCCTATATATATTGGCTTCTTCTCTTCTTTTATTTAGACCCCCTCCCCCCCGGCTTCATATCTCATAAACTTAGGTAGTGGTCTMTGCTGAAAAACAGTTGTATACACAACACATACAACAATCTAMAGGGATCCCATCAAGCACTTAGATAGAATCCAATAACAGTACTCCTACCTCACGGATTGAATAATAACCCAGTTTGTTCCACTTCTGCATGTATATTACCTACAGTTTTACATGTATAAGCATGTTTCGAGAGTACATATTCTTTGCCATCAAAATTTTCTTGGTGGGGTGATATGGTCATGAAAGAAATACCAGTTAAACATGAAATACACATATTTCACATTTTGTAGAAGTCTGTCTTGGTTGAGTATATTCAGTACGTTAATAGTCACTACACTGGCTAAACTTAATTCATTGAAAAGCAGCTGAAGGATCCACTTTTCTTGGTACTGTCAATGACAGTATCAAGAAATTTTGCTGTTCATTTTTGCTATACTTTTTTTCAATGTCTTCTTTTTCTTATATCTCTTGGAACGTGAATTCACTATATTCTCCTCCTTGTTTTTCTGTTTTTCCGGCAGAGATTTCGTTTTCGTAAATAGCCAAGATTTAATATTGAATCATCCAATTGACACATTTCTTATAACAAAACAGAAGTAGTCATTTTGTCAAATCAGAAACTAACGGGAAAAGCAGGCCTTCAAAAATATAAAATAAGGAGCCAAGAAAAACCACTAACAGCGGAGGAGTGTCCGGCGGCGCCGAGAGTACAATCGACAAAAGACGAGAGAGGAACAGTAGCAAAAACATCCAATACTTCACCAAGCATTACAGGAACATGGACAGAATTCTCATTCCCATACTTCTTTGAGAAGGTCTCCTCATCAAGCTCTCTATCAGAGCGCGTTCGTCTCTTCACTTGCGAATCCACAACATTACTCCGTTTTGGCTTTTGTTTGTGCTTCTGTTGGGTACATGTTGGTCTATTACTGAGAGTGGAAAAAGAGGCTGAGGTGCGGCAGAGGAAAGTGGTATTCCGTGATGGTTTAAGCGAGGAGTGAAAAGGCAAGAACTTGTTGACGAGTGTTCTTGCTGTTGCTGCGGCCATGGCTATGGCTATGCCGCCGGAAGAAATGGATTTTCTGATGACGAATTCATATCTTTGCCAAAAAACCAAAAATGATTCATATACAAAAATTGGCTAGTTTGGAAGTGGGAGAGAAAATAAATATTTTTTTAAAAAAGAGGGATTAATAAAATTATTAGGCAAAAAATAGAAAAAAATATTTATTCCCTTTTGGTTTAAAAGTTTGAGTAAAAATGAGAGGAGATATAATTATAAAATATTTTTAGGATCATACTCGCTCTCAAAAGTCAAAATAAATAATTTTGCAAATGTTTTTTTTATATAATTTAATATAATTAATGTATCAAATCATTATATAAACTTTTTAATTAATAAATTAAATGTTTAATTCTTGTTCAAAATAAGAATTTCTTTTTTAATAACAATTCATAAATAAAGATTGAATATAAAAATTTACTTCAATTAACTTCAAATTAATTGCTTATCTAAAATCTCTATCTCAAGCTACTAAATAATAAATTTATTTATCATAAAACTATTTTACCACCGAGGATATGATAATAAAATAATTTAAGTTAATGCGTATGCGTTTTATTGAGTCAATGATGTATCAAAAGAAAAAAGGAATTCATAGTACATGACATACTAGTCATTGTGTGTTGAACCCCTACCCCACATAAGTTTCCACCACCCCAATTGCTTTTGCTTTCTCTTCTTCCTCCCCATTTGAATATTATTAAAAGGCCATGTTTTCTGGTATCTCTATATAGTCATTCACATTTCATTATCCCGACCTACTTTTCACCAGCTTTGGCTGCTTTAATTAGCTGTTTATCCTTTTCTCCGTCACTATTTTAATCATTAGTTAATTCCAAGTCTTGGTCCCCTTTTCAGTCCCTCTTTCTTTCTATCCGCCAATCTTTCTTGATCTTCATCCCTGTTCTTGCTATTCCCCATTTGTGGTGATTCATGGACTCATCTTCAGAAAGTGATAATCAGCCAAATGGGCACCGGCCACTGCCAGCTGCGTCCCCAGCAGGAGGAGCAAACAGACAAGACGCCAGGCCTATTGCTGGTGTGGGAACTACAGGTTTTATGGGAAAACACCGTATGATTGCTGCTATAAACTATCTAGAGCAACAAATTCAAATTGTCCAGGTATTTTTGCCTTCACTRCATTCTTCTGCAATTTTCCCTTTCTCTTGAATGTGGAATTTGAAATAGTTATAATTCAGGAAGAGTTGGACCAACTSGAAACACTTGGGCAATCCTCAGCTGTCTGCAAAGAGTAAGTAAACACTGAAAAGGGAAGAAGTTTCTGATATGAAGAGTTAGATAAAATTCAGTGCAGCTATTCTGAAACGTATTTTCTCTTCATGGTTTCGAAWTGTTGCAGGCTTGTTTCTAGCATAGAGTCTGTCCCAGATGCACTGCTTCCAGTGTAAGCATTTTCATTAGATGATGATTAAAATGTTTGAGTTACTTATGATTGAATCAGTAGAATGTACCCTTTTGCAGGACTAAAGGGCCTGTGGAGGTTGTCTGGGATAGGTGGTTTCAAGGAGGCCATGGTTCAAGAAATCGAAAAAGGTGGATTTGACATGTCTTCATCCTTTGGTAGTTTTACCATGCCTAACAAGACAAGGAAAGAAAAAAACCCAAGTGATCAAATTGATTGATGCACTTCTAGGATAGAGGTTTCGTTTGCATCTTGTTTTTTATTGCATRATTTACCYGAGTGTATTTACTATATTCATCCAARCCASATGAAAAATCCAAGATATATACTAAATGAATTTGTTCCCAGAACTGGACCAATTTTCCATTTGTACTTCCATTCATTTCTCGTATTGTTGTCCTAATTTCATCTGGGTTGAGAAAGTTCGAATGTATATATAATAGGTTGAGAAATTCTGGAATTAGGTGAGACAGGATTCACCATAACATATATCGAATCTTCAACCGGACAAATTGTATTGTAAGTAGATTGGCCACAAGAGTCTATTTCTAAGGTCAAATATGGGGACTCACCCACCCATTAGAGGAAAGGCTTCAAAGAGTAATATTTGAGGGTGATGCTTGAATGTGGTATGTGGTCTGAGTGGATGTTCTTGTTGCTTAGGAATGTTAAGGTATAGTACTAGGGCTGCCTTTAATTTAGCTCTTTTGGCTAAAAACTCAAAATGTAATTTTGGATATATTCAGCCTTTCGTTCTCCCCTGAGATGTCTATTTATATGCATTGACACTATGGAAGCAAATCAAGGGAGGAAGTGTACATAGGTTAGAATGTGGCAAATGAGCGAGGAAATGTACTATAACATAGTTTGATACTGCATAAGATCCTGTATTAATTGTGCAACGAGTGTAGTTTGCCGATCTTTTACATTTGAGTAAATAAATAAGCAAATGACACTTTCCATAGTATTTCTTCCTCAAGAGGATTAGCAAATGATTGAGTCTCCTTTTTCGATTTGAAGGATGTGACTAGAAATTTCCTGCGAACATAAGAAATGGGGTTCACCTTATCAAATTAATAGTTAATGAACTTCTCAGTTAATTCCAAATCAATGAAATTATGCCATATTTACAAGTTCGAAAATCATTACTGCATTCTGCTGTCTAAGGCAGTATTTCATTAGCCATCCTAGAAGATGCATTCAAAAGAAAGCAAAGGCACCTAAACCTGAGTATAAAGTTCGCAAACGTTGCATTCTCCCTCATTACAGCAGGCCATAAACCATAGCTACCAACCCACCCCTCCCGCGAACTCAAAAGGAAACGGGGAAAAGGTATCCTGTCCTAAAAAATACCTCATCATAGTTCAAGGTAGGAAAACCTGATCAATAATCTAGTTCTACTGGTCACTATAGGGTCAAGAAAATAAAAAACAAGGATAAACCTGGAAATTAGTTGTTCGAACCAAGTCCCATGAAGGTTAGGAAAGCATGCTGTCCCATCATATAAACACTTAAGAGCAAGTAATAAGTACAATACAAAGTAGAAACCCTGATTAATACCACGTCCACAGAACATGTCTTCATTAGAAACACAATCAGATAAATGTTCTGCAAGCTCTCATGCAGCTTTAAGAATGAAAAGACAAATCATTACCATGCAAAACAGAACACCAAAAATTGACTTTTGAACTATGAAATTGCATAGAACGTGCATCAAAGGTAAGTTTGGACATGAAGGGTGACGCTATGACTAGTAAGAACACTGACAATGGAAAACGAGTAACATTTAAAAACATAAAATCTGCTTCCAGTGTGCCAATCTCTAAGTTCTGACTATCGATGCCTTCTACCAGCACCCTTCTTACCATGATTCTTTTTACCACCCTTTTTCTTCRTTCCTTTGTGGATGGCCTGCTTGTTATCGTTGCTGAATTTAGGTGCTGAAGGTTGTAACAAATGTTMAACATCAAGAACACCATTTCTAAAATGGCCTTCGCTCGACTTCAARACTCTTTTTTSAGGCCTCCGTCTCTGCACTGCCTTCCCAGAATCTCTCYAATGATGACTCCCGAATCGTCCAAGTATCYCACTCTAAATGAGTCATTTTAACATTTAGCACCTTGAGTTTGGAAAATCAAAGTGATACAATATAGCAAACTAACAAATACGCAAAATTTGACCAACCTCCTCTTTCATTTTTGCTTCCCTATCCTTCTGTTTCTTCATTACTACTCTAGCAACACTAAGCGGCAACCTCTGTTTCTTTGGAGGCTGAGCCAAAAGAAAAATTGCAGATCTTTTTAATGCCTGTTTAGAGCAGCTCAGGTCAAATTGTTAGGAAAGTACTTTAAGCCTTTACCTTTCCCCCAAGTGAGACGACCTTCTTATTTTCCAGTTCTTTCTTCTCTTTCCATGTCATATGCGTGGAGTCTAAGATAGAATGACATTGAGCAAAAGCAATTAGACATGAATATGATATAAATCAGTWGGGAACTGAATGCTTGAAAATCAAAAGCTAGCAAATCAACTGATTAAGAACTAGATTGAGGGTTATCTAACAAAAAGTACTAACAACAAAGAGCCTCGAAACAAAAGAAAAGTTTCTCATATGGATTACACCCATTGAGTTTGAAACATGAAAAGAGTTGCTGTTTGGAGTGTCAAACAGCACGCTCAAGCAATTCTGAACCAAATTCAAGAACCCACATGCTACATTCTTCTTCAAAGCACAAGTTTGCTAGTCTTTTTAACCCAAAGATTAGAAGAAAACATATAAATGAAGAAGCGGGATCTTAATTTAAGACTCCTATAAGTAGGATTACATGTATTTAAGTTGCTTGACATGATAAGTCCAAAGCTTGCTTGATTATGAGTAAGGAAAACCTTGCTGAATTCCACACATGCAAGGTTTATGATGAGGTACTTAATCACGAGCTGACACGTAGGAGATGTTCCTTGGCATAATATGAATCTGTCAACCTCAATAGCTCTTAACAAGGCAGCCTAAATGTCAGGATTTTTCATAATCAGAATTGCAAAAAGCCTTAAAAGCAGACAACTGTTAGATTACACATGAAAGCATTTAACCTATGTGAGTGGCATTTAAGCTTTAATGTCAATTATTGGGCTTAACACAAGCAACCTCTAGGATTGCTGGGGCGGCAATTGGAAAAAGAAAGAAGCAAGCAAGAAAGAAAAAAGCAAATGCTTGTAACATTAAGGCATGGCTGACAGATCCTCGTTTCATGTTGTCAAGTGTGAAATATCGAAAGGAAAATTTCATGTTAGCCTTTCTCAAGCCTAACATGTATGCTTTCTATTGGAGTAGAAGTAGATCATCTTTGCATGTAAACATGTGAAATTTTAATTTTGATTTTTTTTTTTTTTTTTTGCAGTGAATGGGATTGACTCCAGAACAACTTTCAGAAAATATCACGGGGAGAGAGAGAGAGAGAGAGAGAGACAGTTGAAATGTAATTTATTTAGTAAAAAAGGTTCGGGAGGGGATTGGGGTGGGTGGAAACCCAACGAAAGCAGTGACTCATTAGTAGGATTGGATAAGCAATACTTGTTGATTTGCGCAAGATAAGTAATCTACTTTGAACTGAATATTATAAACCTGACTTTTGAACTGGAGGAATTATATTTTAATCTTCTATGTGAAAACTCAAGGATTTCCCTCTAGAAGTAAAGAACTGGTTTTTTTTTAAGGCAGCAGCTGAATATGAAAATTGAAGACAGAAAACTTGATAATTACAACTGCCATCTCCTACAGCAAAGAGTATGATCACAAGCATTTAAATTTTGTTCTGATCCCTCCAAGTGATATGATCTATATTTTTAATTACCTCAGAACTGGTAAGCAATACATAGTGAAGAAGAAGACAACAAGAGAAAATAGGTTTGAGTAAGATCTTTAAAGACCAGCTAAGCTCAAATTCAAGTGCCAACAGAAAAGAGATTAGAAATCCATTTATATGTCAAAATTGTTCCTACAGATTTGTTTAATATGACTACAACAATCACTTCAGTTAAAAACAACTCGACTTCCTAAGAGAACATGACTTCAAGAAGCTTAAACACAAATATATATTCCATCAAGAACCCAATTTCAGCAATTTTCTGCATTTAATTAAACAGACCTGAATACCTTAGTACTTTAGTTCAGTAAACAGTTACTAAATCTAAGCAGCTGCAACTCAATCATAACAAAGCCGTCAAATCAACATGGACACTTTCCATTCAACCAAAGGTATCTTTTCTGTGCCATTGACTTAATTTTAGGATTCTAAAGCACTGCTCGCGTCCAACAAATTAATACAAGTCTGTTCATTAAACACATAGAATTACAAGCAATAATGTTGTCCCTCAACTTCCATCACTTGGCCCCAAAAGCATTGTCTAACTATGGACTTTTGTCTATAAGATGAGAATAATTGGGAAAAAGGGACATGGGATTTGTCACGAAAGTTCTTAACCTACAAACAAACGAACTGCCAATTTGTAATTTATGCAAATTCCATACTAACATGCTGCTACAATAAACCTGAGAAGGGAAAAAAAGAAATTACCCAGAAACTCTATGTCTTTGATTATAGAGTTAATATCCATCTGTTGGTCCTCCATATCTGTATTGCTGGTGGATGATCCTCCTCTAGTTACCTGCTTTTTTTTCTTCATTTTCGAATAGACTTTCAGCTGCAGTAATAACATAGCATCAACATAACTTCACAACAGTCAAGTGGGAGAGTATCATCATGCACTCGAATTATTGACAGCTAAGCAATGATATGATGTTGTTTATCAACTAAAACCAAATGATCCAACAGGCTGTGCATTTTGGACAATAGAACTAGCAAAAAGAAAAAGAACAGGACTTTATGATATTATCCCCATACATTCATGCTAAAACGAGCAAGAAGATTAAATAAGTAAAAATACATATATGCACAAAATTAAAGCTAATATTCATARGAATAATYCCGATTGAATCATTACCCTACATCCYATATCGCCAGAAAATTAATTAACTTRGATTTATCTTATTCATGTTAACCAATTAATGAAAATTTCCAACACAAAATTAGTGAAAGTTAGATAGGCAGAAATCTTCATATTCATTGCCATCAATTAAAAGGAAAAAAATAAACTCTTACCAATTTTCCGGACGGTGGAGATCGGATTTGGAGCTCGTTAACTCTCTCCGCACCAATGCTCTATATGGTGGACGAAGGTGAAGAAGTTGGTGGTGGCGGCAAGTCGGAAAGATAAAATTACGTTTCGAGGCCTTAAATTTTATCACTTTGCAGGCTCGGAGAGCTGGCAGCGGCTTGGAGAGGTGGAAAGAAAGCGGTGGCTAGAAGGTGGAGATGGAGAAGATGGCGGCGGAGGCAGCAGCTTGGAGGGGTGGAAAAGAAAAGAGAGAGGGAGTGAGTGTGCGTCCGCGATAGCGCGCGAGAGAGAGTATTACCATCCTTTTGGGCGTGTGCTGCAGTGGTTTCTTGGGGACTTGCCCGAGCGGGTGGGCTTTGCCCGAACTGCCCCGAAGCTCTTTTTAACTTCCAAACATCTTCGGGCTTTCCGTTCCTTGTTCCACTTTACATGACTTCCTTTGCTTCAATCCCATGGGTTTCTTCCTGGTTTTTAATTTTTGTTCTTTTATGATATTCTTTTTCTTTTTTCTTTCTTTAATTCGAGAGGATTATTTATCTTCTTGAATTATAAATTAAAGATCTAATTATCGATCTCAGTTATGGATCACATGAAAACAATTAATTTTGACATTACTAATTTTTTAGTGTAAAAAATAATTTTATATTATTTAAAAATAGAATTTATCATTAATTTTTTATTATTTTATTTTAAAAATAAATATATTAAATATAACTATCACTCGCTATGCATCGTTATATAGAATTACAAAATTATATAACTTATATAAATAAAAAATCTTTCATTATTATCTAATTTATTTTTCTCTTTACACTTTTTTTCTCTATTCATATATTTTGATATCGAATTTTAAAACTCGAATTACAAATATTTCACGAAATATCTCCTGCAGTCCTCTTCCAGACCAAAAAATTTGATTTTTTTGAGTTTTAAACTAATCATTTTTTTAAACAAATATACATATTTAGATAGATGAGGATGAACATTAATATTTAATTAGAGCGAAAAAGCTACAAAACGAATTTTAAAATTTTAAATTTAAATGCAGGAGTTAAAAAAAAGTTTAGAGAGAGAATGACTTTAATAATTATAAAAGAATTTTAATTTATGTACGAAGATATCGTAAAAATTTTTTATTATGCTCAATTGTCATGGATTAAAATTTATTTAAGGTTAAAAGTGCAGTATTGAGATATTTTCTATTGGAGATATTTTTATTCGAAGGAGAAGATCCTTTTTCTGGTGAATTGTTGGCCCAACGTTGGCCTAGCTAAAGAAAGTCCGTCTATTTTGGTGTTTAGGTAAAACTCATTTGGGCCAAAAACCTAATTGATTCATACTACTGAATCATTAAAGCCCAGATCGATTCCTCACTACCAACCCAACGATGTCTCGATTAACTATTTTGTTTATCATACCATAAGGCTTTTAAACCCAAAATATTAGAATCTGTTAGTATCTAATATTATATTAATTTGTTAGCTTATTTATGAAGAGAAACTAGCTTATAGGTTGAAATTGTTAGTCTAATGTTATATTAATTAAGTTTATTTATTACGAGAAACTAACTTTAAGTTATATTGAATCGGGCTTAATCCCAATCCCAGGTAGCATCAAATGCTCTTTGTCAAATTTTAGGTTGAATCAATATTTCTTGCCTTAAGTACATAATTAAAAATCATTTCTTATATTAGTGCATAAATAAAAATAAAAAATTACCGATGATTGTTAATTCAAATGGTAAGAAACTCTATATCTAATCAAACGTAGCTAGACCCAAAAGTAACATAAATGTTTTTGGTCAGATCTTAGGTTTGGATCAATATTTCTTGCCTTAGCGCATAAAAAAATATTGAAAATCATCATCAATTGTTAATTCAAGTGATAAAAAGCTCAATACTCTTTAATGAAGATCTCGAGTTCGAGCATTGTAACCCTGTGATCTCGGATATCAAATGATTAAAAAACAAAGGAAAATCAAGATTTATAAAACATATTTCACCTTTACTCATATTTTATTTTGTTTCCCGAAAGAAAGGAGGTTATTGCCAAATTGATGATCTTTTATATATGTAAACATCCTATTCAAATCACAGTGGTTATTGTCATTTTGTTTGTTTTATATAGGTGTGCTATACTTGTTTTTCTAATATTTAAAATACATAATTTTTTTTTCTCATGAAACTCCGCATCCTCATACTCATAAGATTAATTTAAATTTAGCTCGAATTGCATCGTAAAGTCTGAATTGATTTAAGTTGAAGGTCCGACAAAAAACTCTTTTAACCTAGCTTAACGTCATAAATACGAATCAAAATCAAACACAGAATCTTATTTTAACTTAATTCAATAAATCGCTTATCAATTATTTTAATATGTTGGATTAGAAATACATATTATTTTAGAGATATTGATGAATCACATGGTGGTGATCGTGAAGGATCAGATGGCGCCATTAAACCTTTATCACCTGGTACATGTTTTTTAGAAATAGTCTTTCTATTTGTTTATTTTTATTCTCTCCCTTATTATTCCTTCTTCTTGGGCTTCCTTTGTCCTTCTTTTAATAATCCAGTATTATTACATATCTTTTTATTGTCTACGTTTCTCTACCCCTCCGTCATCCTATTTCCTTCAAAGGCTTCTATTTTGGCGCAAGCTCGGGGGTAGCTTGCTATTTGTGAGAAATATCAATAGTTGGAAGACATTTAGAACTATCTGAGTAAAATTGAAATTCTTTATTTTGAAAGGATGATTGATGGTGTTATTCTTTTTGCCAGCTGTTTCTTGTTCCAGTTGCTTGCATTTTCTTTCTAACCTTTCTGGAATCTTCACCTCTTTGAATAAGGTTGGATATTGGAAGAACCATAAATAAAGAAGCACGAGCATGGGAGACTTCAGCCATACTAATGTATTCCGCAAAAAGTTGAGGAAAATGTCAAATGGCATTTTTGCAAAGAGTAATATTTTTGTTTTTTAAACTCGATATTTTCTGCACCGACGATGAGACTAATTATTCGGAAGTTATACTCATAGAATTTAATCTTCTTTTCAAAAAAAATTTAATAAGAGTTTTTATTCACTCCACGCTTCCTTTTTGTAATAGGAATTATATCGCTAGCTTATTGAAGATTGTTTAAATCATTCAATTATTGACGGTTATAATATAGGAATCGTCGCTTTAATTTATCCTAAAATTGTTTAAATTATAGAGTGCTATATATATGTAGCGTCTATAATCTATATATGAAAAATTTGTTTATGTAAAATAGAACGGTCTTTCCCCCCTCCCCCCTTTAAGATGTTACCATGTGAAGCCAAAGATGTCTCTAGTAACACTTTATATTGCTTGAATAATGTCTCAAGAATAGAGAGTAATTAATTTTTTAAAATACTTTTATTTATTTTTTTCATGAAATTTTGATAAAAAATTGGAAGAGAGCAGCCCATGTTATTTAGTATTTGAGTGGATCGAATACGGAAAATAATTTAATGTTCTATAAAAATTTAAATTTTAAAAGTCAATTTTAATTCCTCTAAAGTCCAGGTCAGCAAGCTACCCCACCCTTGTTACAGTAGTGTGCCTCCCCCAGCGCATTATATTTGCACAAGCCATGGCGTTTTTGCAGAGAACTGGAGGAACATTGTTTCCAGAAGAGTGAGAATGGATTCGGGGGATGCAAACACCGGTAAAGTCGTCAAAGAAAAGTCACTGGAGTCTGGTGGCTACCACCTCCTCCACCAGCAGAAGACGATCAACAACCACCACCATTACTTGTGCAGCAAAAATTTCATAAAGATAACGCTAACTTTCATTACTGCTACCTTATCATGCCTCATCCTTTACAACTCATCATCCTACAGTTCTGGAAACTTCTTTCTCAGGTCCTACCATCCATTGCCCACATCTGATGGTTATGGAAATCACTCTTCATCTCATGATCATCATACACAAGGAAACCTATCTACACCCTCTTCGCCTCCCGATTCTGTGAAAGCAAATTCATCATTTTCTGCTCCGACTGACTCCAACCAGGGAAATCTATCCTATTCTGCTCCCTCTGATAATTCAAGTCCTACAGATCCTGTAGACGGCCGAAACGTTTCTTCTCCGGTAAGCTTACTCACATGTCTTTCATGTCCTTTGTACCTAGCCAATGCATGCAAGACATGACTGGATTTAAACTTTTCTGTCTTTTAAACGTAATTTGTTCATACTCTATAGGCTTTTAGTAGGAAAAGATATATGAACCTTCTAATTCTACCATTATTATTACCTCAAGATTTGTTTTACGTTTCTTGTACTATTAGATATCTTGAATAAAGAAAGCAAAGAGAATTAGAAAAGGTGCCATAGCTAATTCCAAAAGGCAGTCTGTGACGGCATAGTTTTGGATACTACCTCATGAACATAGTTTGACTCGAATTCACCTATGTAAAGTGGAAGATTTTTGAAGTTTACGGAGGGAATTTGTCTTTTTACAACTCTACCTTTTGTCAACATTCTAATCAGACAAGTTGTCTAAATTGATGTTCTTGTTAAGTAATCTGTTTTTATTTTATTTTATTTTATTTTTTTCCAAAAAAACCACCCTAAAGCTAACATGAACCCCCACTTGTTTATTAAAAAATATAAAGAATATACAAGGGGCCGGAACAAGTGCCTTGAAAATCCAAAGAGAAGTATCAAAATCTCCCTTTTGACCACCCACTATCCTCACCTATTACGGTAACTCGAAAATTCAAGTAAAAGTAACAAAATTATATATATTTTTATTATTTTGTATRAAARTATTCGATATCTCTCACCTTGGCATTTAAGAGTCTGACTCTCTGAAGATCTGATCTACAACTGTTTCTGCATGACGCTACAAATAAAGGGTTGCACAGGAAATATTGTTTTAATTAATAATTTATTTATTAATTACTCAATTCATTGGATTATTTAAGTTTTCCTTTGCTTCCAAGGAAAAAAATTTCTTTTTTTTTTTCCTTTGCCCTGAGCTAATACGTTTCCTTTTTAATTAAAAAACAAATATYTTAATTGATGTTAAAAAAAAGAATCTGCAAGGTCAAATGATTGAAAGAATCAAATGAGCTGCATCCTATCAAATAAATTACTATTTATTACATTGATTGAACGACCTAAATAATACTTATAGTTTTCAAGTCACTTTCTTTGACCAAATAATCATTTTTATTTTTTTTATCTCATGAATAATGATGCAATTATATGTATATATATTTGGTCACACATTAGGGATAGAGTTTGCCATTAATTTCATATTTTTCTTGCAACTTACCCATTTAGGTATTTTTTTTAAAGAAAAACGAGGTTGCTATATATATATAGGCTTAATTCGATATATAATTATTTAATTTATAATATTCCTTGTTTATTAAGGTTACTCAGGAAAATGGAGACGATTTGCTGGAGAAGGTACTGAGCCGAGCAGCCATGAAGGACAAAACGGTGATTTTAACTACATTGAATTCAGCATGGATATCACCGAATTCAATTTTTGATCTTTTTCTTGAGAGCTTTAGAATTGGGAATCAAACAAAGGCTCTTTTGAATCATTTAGTAGTCGTTGCATTGGATCAAAAGGCATACTCTCGTTGCTTGGAGTTGCATCCTCATTGCTATGCACTTACCACAAAGGGTGTCGATTTCTCTGGTGAAGCAGTCTTTATGACCGCTGATTATTTGAAAATGATGTGGAGAAGAATCGACTTTCTACGTATCGTTCTTGAAATGGGATATAATTTTGTTTTRACGGTGAGTCACTTATACTTTATTATTTTTAAARTGTTTACCAATTAAACAATTAATATATACTAAGATCATTTTCTAATGGTTTCTTAAATAACATCATCATTCCGAATTTTCTGCAATTCTTTTTCAATAATTTTATGTTTATTAAATGTTTTCTTTGTT
>MEJB01000014.1:5595515-5612490 GCA_001752375.1 Rhazya stricta
GCAGGTTTAATGTAAATGTAAAAAGAATCAAACTAACTCTTCTTAAATTCGTGAAAGGGCTCGGTAACATGTGTTAGACCCAGTCATCAGGGCGGTTATTGATATTTATAGAGACAAAGCGTTAAAACCCTACAAATTATAAAATAAAAAAGTGGTAGAGCCTAATGTCATATATATAAAGATTAGATCAAGCACCAGATGTGGATTTGGTAGAGACAATACACGTTTCTAGCCGATTGAAAGTTACCTTGACTCTTATATGTGTTTGAGAAGGTTTTCTTATCAAGAGGTTCCATTTTAATTTACTTGGTTCTTTTCTTTCTTTTTTGTTTCTTCGACAGTTAGTACAAGTTTGACTGAGACGGGATTGTGTTTGATTTTGAACGATAGCACCAGAGGTATATCCTTTCGAAAACAGTAACTCTAACGACGTTTCGAAAAGTCCATCACGTACATATGGGACATTGTTTTATAGTATTTAAGTGTAATCTTGGGAAGTTTCTCTTATGTCTGAAACTGTTCATCTCATTTACTTTATAATTATGGAACCATGTAGGACCTATTTTTATTTACTCTTCAGTTCGTGTCAAACTGGAAAGTTACGGGGAGTAAAGAGAACCTACTAACTACTCTTGCTTTCTACGTCCGGATCATCGTTTTTCCACTATACTAATATTTATATTGGCTACTTTTGATATCTTCTAATGTTTTTATTTACTATTATCAATTTTTCTTTCATTAACTATGGGCGTTTCAACACCATGTCAGGTCTGTTTTGAGCTCAGCACAACACTCCCTCCCTCTACATAAAGAGGTTAGTAGTTCGTATTAAGATTCTAGTACTTGAAAACACAGATTTGGTTGCGTCGTTAAACGTACGTATCACGTCTGGGACAACTTTAAAAGGGGGAAGATTGAATATATCAAACCAATGCTAAGCAGCATTAAAATAAAGAGTACATATCCAAAAGAAAAGAAGAAAAAAATCCATATTAATTTCCTATAACTTAAATGATTTGAAGAAGAAACTGAATGTATATACAATAWCTCAAAATTTACATTTCTTCCCTCTCTACGGCCGTGGTTTGACTTATCTTGCCAAACTCACTCTCACTAGCTACTGGGAGCGCTCTTTCTCAGCATCCTCTGCAATTAAAATGACCTTAGTAGAGTAATGGAGAAGAAGGAACACGAAACTGGTCGGGGCAAAAAATATTCTAACTAATTGTCAAAATCACTGAACCCTGACCAGAATTATATACAATTTGTACATGATTTGAAGCTCGCATTCAACTGCTAACCTCCACCTCCAGCAGGCCATAGAATATATTAATCTTAATATCCCACAAGGAATCTTGCGAGTGCTCAGCCATTTAGCTTCGTTAAGAACTGGCTCAGATCATATTCTTCAGTATACTGGGACTGATCCCAAAGTTCCTCCAGGCCACCAAGGATGGCTTTCAATCCCTTGTTGCCTCCCYGTAGTTTTGTTTCGCCATCAAAGTTTTCTGTAGAACGCTTTGATATACTAGCTCCCTGAATATTATTCATGCATAGTAAGGACAACACGAAAAGGATAAATGCTCAAAGAAATAACAGGAGACATGATTCTGGATTACTTAGTTAAAGCATTGAAAACTAAACTTGTTTCAGCAAGTCCAGACATGTCATTTCTGGTCACTCATGTCAATCAATTAATAATATAGCTTTAACAAAGATAAAAATGTTTGGATTGCCTGTCACCAATCAATTTCCAAACCACTGACCCAAATAGGACCTATTAAAAAGCTCAGTTTWTTTGTTATTCTAATATATCAGCACGAATCCAACGTTTTTTTTTCACATTCAAGCAAACATAATAAAAGAAAAACTGAGGATGCACATTATCAAATTTGGAACATAACTTGATATTTATTTCTCTCCCATTTAAAACAGGATTTTGCAATCCGAGCAGCATCCGGTCTTAGAGACATTTCTTTTACCTACAGTTCAGTGCTATTTATCAACTCCGACTTTCAGTTAAGATAAATTTGAAGTTTTGGACTGCTTGAAATGACATATATTGATCTTTTAAGTGGTTGWGCGATTGCAGAAACAACTTAGAATGTGTCAAGAATCATATAACTTTTCATTCTCAGTGACTAGCTTGAATCACGCTTTAGAGATATTTATGATAAGACAAATAGTCAAGACCAATAATTGTTAGAACAAACACGTTTAACGAGCTAAACATCCTACTGAAGCTATTTCACCGTTTGGGCCAAATAAGTTAATCTTTGAGGTCGACCTGGCTTGACCTATTTTACTTAATGAGTCACAAAGGTCATTCCAAGTAACTTGCAATAACTGGGATCTGCTAGGGTAAGGCACAGTAACAATTAAATCAATGGGCCAGAGTCTAGTAGACTGTCTGAAATGCATGTATGTCAATTGAAGCAATATAATCTTATATAATAAGAAAAATCTGGGCAGAGTAAATAAAAACCTGCAAAAAGAATTTAACTTTACCTTTCGAATTTCTGCTGATGTAAATAGATCAAGCAACTGGTCAGTATTCATTGTTTTCAGACTAGCATTATCTGCATTGATGACAGCATTAGCAACAGATACTTTGAACCTCTGTAGGCTCATAACTTTTTCTTCCAAGGTGCCTCGCATAATGAGACGATGAACATTGACCACTTTCCGCTGGCCCAACCTGTGTGCTCTATCCATTGCCTGCAAATGTTTCATACAGGAGATGTATTTCTGTCACAAGATCATCATTCAACTAAAAATTCTGTAAAGCAAAGATTATCAGTATCGGCTTCTGAAAAGACAACTTGATGAAAATGAAGACTATGAAAGATATGCAGATGCTTTGGCAGATAGATATGCTTCACTTTCTTTGCTCTTCTACTATTAGTTGGTCAGACTGTTGTGCATATATTTCCCTTTGCTTGTGTTTWWCTTCCAGTTTTAATTCTTTACCCCAACACACCAAAAATCAAGAATTCATGAAGATGTCACGAAATTTGGAAATAGCTATGGTAAAGATGTAGGCAGGTCACCCACAAAGTTATAAGCTGYTGAATTTTCCAAAATTTTCAATTAAARGTTGGCAAAACCAGCGAAGGCATCATCAGAAAACAAGCAGTGTCAATCAACTTGAATTATATAGAACGAAATTATTATAGAAGAAAGTTAACTACATAAAAGTGCTGATTTACTATTTTACAATRAATTACTTTAAGGTAACAGTTTAAGATCTAACAAACAAATTCCAAATGCAACCTACAAGAAAGCATGATAAAAATATTTGTACCTGATGATCTCGCATTGGATTCCAATCATGTTCCATGAATACAAGAGTATCAGCAGAGGTCAAATTCAATCCCAGCCCACCAACTGAAAAAAAGCATAATAATAATTTAAAAAAGAGCACATATAATCATCAACCCAAGACTATAAGTCCTTATAACTGAAGTCCAAAATCATAGACTACACGAGTATACCATGTGTTGTAAGCAGCAAAGCATCAATTGTAGGATCTGAATTGAAGGCTTTCACAATCTCAAAACGTTTTTCTGGTTCCACTGAGCCATCCAGCCGCAAGTACGTAACACTGGTTTAAAGAAAGGATCAATTAATTAAATAACAAATACATCAAACATATTCAGGATCAACCCATCAAATAGCCTTACCCAGACAAACAAGGAACTAAAATTTGTGTCCTGGTGGCTGGTTTAAATATTAAGTTCAAGCAGAAGTCCAGTCCCAGAACAGCTAACCTAGGGAGGTTGTCAAGAATCATGTGACCTTCAAGGTTTTCTCAACTGGGATTGTAGCTGATCTTTAACTTAGAGAAGCTAAACCTACTTTCTAGAACATTCTGTTTCTCTTGTTACCCAAATAACTACGCCCTTCTTAAACTAGAACATTCCATTTAGCACAAGAGACAGTACAGTAAATACCACACATTGGAATTCCTCTCTCCCTGCCTCCTCTATGCGCCTTTTTAGAGCATTTAAGAACAGCCACTTAAGAGCAGTTTTTTGGATATGAGATCCTTACCCATAAGGTAGGTAGGGATAGTTTATACAGAAGAATTTTACCGTAATGGAGAGGAGGTCCTTCTCGAAGGAAAGAAGATGAACAACACCATTAAGTTACAATTATCGGTAACCTTCAGTTTGCTAAGATGGGGAACATAGAGAAGGAGACGACTAACTTACTTCTGCATATGAACATGAAACAAGTCTCTCTCAATGATGTCCAAAAGGGCCTGCATGAGTAGCCACAGTTAAAATACTAGAAGAAAGCAACCAGTTATGTCATTGCAGAAGAGGAATTATTGTCCCCAGTAATTTGTAAAGTTGAAAGATGTAGTATAATTACTTTATGCTGGGCGAATATCAGAACTCTATGCTGTCCTACGCCAAGGGTGCCTTCAGAACTCGAGGCATCAACCCCAATTCCACACTCTTCCAGGATCTCTTGGAGGGCAGTCAGTTTAGGAGAATGGTGGAGATCATGGAGGTCAGATATTATATTTGTACTACCAGGGAAGAGTTCTGACATAAGGGGTGAGAGTGATTCTGGAATTTTTTCACCAATTACAAGCAATGGGTGGCTGCATAATTTTAGCAAGTATTGAAGTGCCTGCAAAAATTGAATGAAGACAGAGAGATCAGGCAGTGTTAACATAATGAAAAGGTCAAGAAAGCCTCTCAACTTACCTGGAAAACATGAGATGACGCTTTGGGTGAAGCATTTCCTGCTCCTGTATTTGACTCATTCAGCTTGACCATACTTGATATTTCTTCTTTTACATGTGAACCAGAAAACTTTTCGTAAAGTTTTAGCTGGACAAGACTCAGGTCACAGTATCTATCCTGAATAATCTTTTCAGGTAGATCAGACAAGACTTCATCTTTTGTTCGGCGTAGGAGAAATGGCATTACCTGTAAAAGAGAAATCATTCAGCTAGAGATCCCCTATAATGTTCATTTGAAAAAAGAGAATAAAAAAAAGAGAATAAATGGTCTAGTAACATATGCACAAAACAACTAAAGATTAGAACCTGCTTATGTAAAGCTTCCATGGCAAGAGCGCCTGCTTCAGCATCCTTTGCTGAACATTTGGGATCTCTAGCTGCAACCAGTGGCTTCCCATATGTGGCTTGGAACTACAGATGGCAAGAAATGCAAAACTGTTCAGCCCCTTGAAAAATCYAGTACTAGAAATGATATAGTAGGTCCCTAAAGTAATGAAGAGCTGGARGAAAGTTTGACTCCYCAAGTAAACASAAATTTCATAAGAATATAGRATAAAAGATGGGAAAAACTAGATTWAAAAGTCTATCAAATTTGTCCACAACAATACAGAATATGGACATGTGAGAAACAACATGCACAGGCCTCGATGATGACTGARAAGAACTTCCTATGATCCCTACTGCTGGTSTGTTTTTGGTATAATTAAATAGAATTCTCTCTTAAAGAATACTTGAAATTTCAAAAATATAAAAGGGTAGAATTCCATTCAGATATCAACCAAATGTACCTCCTGAACAAAATCTATCGAGAACATGGACTCCTTTCATTGCAATACAAATAACCAAAACCACACTCTAGAAACCRATTTCTAGAGTTGGTTAACTTACTATTTGCACATTGGGACATTCATACAGCTATATCATTTGAAAACTAACTGCRTTSCGTAACATCCTAAACAACCAAAGTTCATATTAAGGTTCTCACGCAGAAGGAGACAACATATGTTCAAGCTCCCTGACAGATAAAAGATCTTGCAACAGCGTCTTTAAGTAATATTTAAATCCCRGGTTACCCAGGTCAAGTGATCAATCAACCTTTATATACTTCCTCAGTCAATGAATTCCTCGTATACCGAGAGACAGATACCAGAAGAATAGCAGAAGCTTTTCTAACAATCAATTTCTCACACATAAACAACACAAAAATCATTCACATAAATATCCAACAGGACAGCAACAGGTTAAGGATCTCTAAGGGGAAACATCACATACTTGTCTTTCTGTTCCAAGAAATCCTGGCATTAGAAAGTCAAAAAGAGACCACAGATCCAGCACATTATTCTGCAATTTCAGGTAAGCACAAGTCAGTCAAATAGGAAACTTACATAAATTGTAAATGAAGCCTGCCTGTCAACAAACCTGGATTGGTGTTCCACTTAAGATGAGGCGATGCTGAGCCTTCAATTGTTTCACAGCACTAGTAACTTTAGACTTTGAGTTCTTTATAATATGCCCCTCATCCAGGATACAGTAATTCCAGAAGAGCTGCCTGAGATGATCAATATCTTTGCGTACAACATCGTATGAGGTCACTATAACATTATGTTTACCAAATTGGGACCGCAAAGCAATACGCTCTTGAGCAGAACCAACATACTGGAGCATAGTTAATAGAGAAGCGTCAATGAACTTCTCTATCTCATACACCCAGTGTCCAACAAGGGTTGATGGACATATTATCAGTGATGGAGGAAGATCCTCAGTATTGTTTGCAGCAGCATGCTCTGCTATATCAGATGCTACAATTGCTGATGCTTGAAGGGTTTTACCAAGGCCCATATCATCACATAAAATGCCATGAAGGTTAAAGCGCTTTAAAAATCCTAACCAATTTATACCTTCTTGTTGATACCTGCAAGCAAAAAAAAAAAAAAAAAAAAGAAAAAAGAAAGAAAGAAAGGAAAAAAAAATCTCATAATTAACAAAGTAGAAATTTGAAAGAAAGATATTATACTGTGCAAGACCAAGCGCAAGAAAAGTAAACTGAAGTCAGTCATATCATACATGGAAATAGTAACACTCTTTTTAAACTTGAGGCCTTAACAATGCATTAGATTAAAAGTCAAATCATACATGGATATAGTAACACTCTTTTTAAACTTGAGGCCTTAAGAATGCATTAGACTTCAATAAAGCTAGACAGTGCAAAAGATCTAAGGGTTGATCAAAGATGATGCATCAGAAACTCCCAGTCGAAAATGATTTGACAGAAAACATTGCATGAAGCAAGAAACTAAACCACTTAACATTTAGTTCATCCTTGGAATCTGTGAACATTTTCAAGTGTCACGGTCTGTCAGCAGTATCAAAAGATTAGCTGAGGCCAAACATAGGGTCCTCGTCGCATGTGGAAGTGATAAAAGTGACAGTGTTCATGGAAATGTATTCCTTACACAACAGCAAAGGTATAACTACTTCAGGGAATGCCAAGTTRGAGTGTTTCACCTATAGTAGTGACGGTCAAAGAGACTGTATCGAGATACTTAACTATACRGAATGGGATTACCACTTATTCCTTTGCAGGACATAGACTAGCATGATTTTAATTCAACMAGCTAAGACACTGGTGATTATATATTTAAAAAATACTGACTTTTGTATGATAAACAAATTCATCTTTTCTCAGGAGAATTTACACATCAAAAGAATGCCTAAAGCCTTAAATAAATGTAAAAATACTTTATATGCCAGAGATGTCCGGTACCTCCTCAGTGTTACTTTCAGTTRGGTTGCAAGWTTATAATCATCAATGTGTGAGTTGTCAACCAACTGCTCCAAAAATTGTGCATCTTCCGTATTCCTAGATAAGCGTTCACTAAGGCCAGCAGGTAGGGAAACACCACGTGCAAGTGGAATAAGGGGTACGAGGGCTGCAAAACTATGTGTAACACTCTGTCTGACTGAAGGGTCACAATCACTCATACACCTCAAAAGCGGAACTACCAATAAAGGAGCATAAAGGACTAGATCCACGCCAAGTCCCTGAACAAGCAAGCTGACAAGCATGCCAGCTCCTTGTCTAGCATGTACTGAGGACATATCCCCTAACATAGGAATAACGTTTTCAATTACAGCACCCATAATATCCCCTGTCATTGACTTGGCCATTGTGGTGATACATCTTGATGCAGCTAGTCTCACAGCCACATGAGGATGACGAACGCATTTGAATATGCATGGGAGAAGCGCAAGTAGTTTTGGTCTCAATGTCTTGTCCAACATAGGAGCAACAGAACGGACAACCTGCATTGATTTTTACAAATTAAAAATAAAAATATCTGGCAATAAAAAATATAAATTGAAATGTCAAGGAAACCTTCATTAAGATCAGGGAAACATGGTGCCACAAAGCTATTTCTTTCAAAAATAATTGTGGCAAAACTAGGTTCTCAAATTACACAATCTGACTAAAGCAAAAAAAAAAAAAAAAGCCACAAAGTGTTAAGTTTATCGTGTTACGATAATAAAATACCATAAAAATGAAGAATGCTTTTACCTGGATATTGTTTATCAACATCTGAGGATCCTTAACAGAACCAATAGCTTCATTGATAAGTGTTTCCTCTTCAGGAGTCAGACCTTCAAGATTCCCAGGCTTAAGGACTTCCACGAGACAATCCCAAAGCTTAGGGAGACTGTCAAACAATGATGCACCAAACTTCTGGCACAAATACTTTAGTGCAAGTTCTGATCCGCGCCTGCTGATGAACCCCTCAACTCTTGATCMGTCCTCACCAGGTGCGAGCATATGGACTTTTGATTTCTGTCTGCCACTGCTGTTTCCAGATGACAAGAGTTCTTGCTCCTCGATTGTCTCAATGGAACTCAAGACTGCAGCTTGAGGTGTCTCAGAAGGATCCATGCATGTCAAACTACAAATGTTTTTAATTAGCTTCTCATTTGGTCCAGGCTTGCGRCCAATGCAGCCACAGATGAGCTCCGCAAGTGCTTCAGCTGCCTTGCTTTGCAATATCTCTTCCTTCAGAAGTAAATGAGATATAAATTAGCATAATTGAAGGTTCTTTTTATTTGGAGAYCACTTAATACCTCACCAACCCTACCTGCTCCCTTTTAACAGAAGCCATAAGAGGTAAGATAATAGGGTTCAGCTTTGATGGAAGCTCTGACATCCAAACAACTGCTGCTGCTTCTAAAGCGGAGACGGTAACATGCAAATTCCCCTAAACATTACTCAAATCATCAAGAAGGAAAAAACTATTAGAAGAAAAGCAACATAGAATTGGTCAAAATAGGTCATCAACTGAGAATCACAACRGTTAGTTCAAATGCTCGATCTGACAAAATACTGATTGTTGTGGAATTCAAGCTCAAACAAGCTACGCAAATGGCCAAGCTATCCAACCTTGATCTCCAAAATAATAAGCCTGAACTAGTAAGCTAGATTGAATCTTTTCCTATATCCTTTATTACAACACCCTATATAAGTCCTTTATTATTTTGTAAATATGCGAATATCAGAAACAAGTTGTACTCAATAAAATTTGATATACTATATAAATCTATTTTTTCTAATTTTAATCGAGCCACTTGGGTTGTGCTCAGTTACTTGATTAATGACATAAGCTCAGCTCCAATCATGAATCTGTTCAGTTGAATCAAGCTTGAGCCTGAGCCTAGAAGTATGTCAAGTCGACTCAGCTCAATTGCACCCCTAAACACATATCTTACATACCTGAACACATTTGAGATACCCAGATGTCGTAAGAAGTCTTTGCTTTAGTGACTCTAGTTCATCAAAGARGTTTCGTTCACTAGARTCTTGGCTGCTGATATCATTAGTTAGAGATGGAAGTTTGGATGCAAAAGCTATTGCATCATCTGCGGTCAAATTTTCCTGGTCCATTTTGGTAGATGACAACAGCTCCTGAAACATGCCAGATGCCTCAGCAACGTTGTGCAATTGAGAAGCTTCGTTCCGCATTTTACCATAAGTTCTTGAAAGTTCAGCATAAGGAAGACGTGAATCTTTAGTGGGGAATGCAGGATTAGTACACGCCAACAGTTCTAACAACCAACTTCTGAAGTTACTTGAAATATCAAAGATAACTCCGCCAGAAACCGAAAGGTCTTTCAGTTTCAACTCCTTGAACCATGATATAAGTACCATGGAAGCCACCTGATATCCAATAATAATCATGAGAAGCGGAAAATACACCATTTCTCTCTTCCTTGAAAAGGGACAGAGAAAAATAAGTCCAAAGGAAACAGTGAAAAGTTTGGTGGTTCTAGAATCATGATTTCATACCTGCCGCTGAACTCCAGACAATGAGTTCAATGCCTTCCATAGTGGATCAATAACAAATCCCAAGGAAGTCACATGTAGCTTAGAAGCTAAAATGCCCAATGCAGATGCTGTAACAACCCGTGTGTGTGTCACTGACATATCCACATCAGAACCAACCACTATCCTAGCCGGATTGGTGGAAACATCTCCATTTTTTTCCTGTGAAGTAGCAGTTTCTGCAATAGGCACAGCTATGTTTTGATCGATATCATTTTCAAGCTTCACAGCTCTCATCTTAGCAGCTGCTTTGACGTGACTTTTACGAGGAAGCGCAACAGGCCAAAACATTTTTGTGGCATCCAATGATGAGCCATATGGAGTAGTTGCCAGCTCTAGCCAAGAAGAGAAGTAGGGCTCTACAGCACCAACCAATTCATCAACTGGGCACTGTAGAGCAAAAGGAAGCAGATTACCATCAGGAAAGGAGTAGATAATTTTGGGAATACACTAAACAACAAACTATCATGATTGTAAAAATGAACAGCACACAGGATCACAACYGTAATCCAGAATYACAAATTGATGGTACAGAAAAAGAACAAGAAAATAAACCTGAATTATGCAATTTAAGTTAAAGCTAGCTCATCCAAGAAAACAAGCATTGACAGGGAACCAAAATCAACATGGAATAGATTGCAAGGCATGACATAGAATCCCATTATTTTTAAGAGGCCAGAAATTGATTAAAGAAGGAATAGAACCACATAATTAACTATTTAAAAATCAAATATTAGTAAACTAAAATGAGAAATATTTTTGTACAACCCAATTTGCACATGAACAAAAGGCAGTTGTTTTRGAATGGATAAGGATAACAATTGCTCCCAAAGATTAGACCAAAAGCTAC
Organism: Rhazya stricta; assembly: GCA_001752375.1. Lineage (NCBI taxonomy): Eukaryota > Viridiplantae > Streptophyta > Magnoliopsida > Gentianales > Apocynaceae > Rhazya > Rhazya stricta. The sequence goes on from MEJB01000014.1 coordinate 5,606,484, forward strand.
AAAGWATACAGGGAAGAATTGAGATTACTCTTCCCTAAAATAACTCAATAATTGATACTGATTGCAAAGAAGAATGATCAACCTTGTCCAAGTTGATATATTAGCAAAATTGACATTTACAGAATTTTAATTCATTTTCTTTTCCCAAAATCCTGAACTACAGTTCCATAGTTGACAAAACTATTTSGACCAAGCRAGGTCTCACCAAGCYAAGTATATAAAAAACCAATCAAAGCATCCTTGCAAAGGAATGAGAAAGCAWTGCACCCGATCCAACATTTGCATATACTACTWCTTGTTCTAGAAGCTTCTGAAACAACACAGTTCCTGCARAAATGTTTTACATGGGAATGCATAATACTTATACAGAGAAATCTGATAGGGGTCAACCACTCTTCCTTTAATAGGTTAAGTTGAAGAACAAATAAATATGCTTCCCACCGTACTTCAAATATCATATTCTTTTCCAAATCTGACTTGAATCATCAAGCTAAGTGAGTCTAGAACATTTAGGATGAAAAGGAGTAATAATTAGAAATTATCATATCAAAGTCACTGATTCACTTCTTATTGTAGATTTACTGAAATATATGTCTTCCTATGTGACAAAATATATCTGTATCATACTAGATATCGGTCCATAGAATTCTCTTGCCTCCAATTTGCTTGAAAATGAACAGAAGAATGCTCCTTCCACTAAGATTCTTTATTTTAACATCTTACTGAACACAATAGACTATTAAATAGTTTACTTGCAAGAAAAACTAGCATCTTGGTGTATGTAGACACACACACCAGAAAAAATATAAGGGTAGCGGAGGGGTGAAGTAGTGGAATAGGGATGGGGGAACTTTTAATATGCCAAAATTTAGCATCCAAACTACTTTGTTTGAGAATCATGAGTTTCTTTTTAATATAGAAGAAATTTAAAAGGAATTGATCATAGTTGCTCAAAGATACAGGTGAGAACCAAGTAGAACCTGGAGGAGGAGCTTCCATACTCTCCCTGTGCACCGCAATATTGCATCGTTTGATTCCAGCAGCAAATTCTGAAAAACAATCCTAAGAGTATCACCTAGAATAAAAGAAGGCCAAAACGAACTCGATGACTCAGAAATGCTCCGCTTATGTCCAGCTTCAAGCAAGCGCTCCTGCAGATCAACTCCAATGTCAATATTGTAATTACCATGTAATGCACCTGAAAGCCAGCACGAAAGCAAAATAGAGACGACAAATGGAAGAAATTAAAAAAAAAAATGAAAAAAAAAGGATATCCTTTTGCAGATCTTCAGAACCAAAATAAGGGCTTGTATCATAACGTGCTAAATGATACAGACTTAAGACAGGATCGTACCAAAGTGCGAATAGCTGAATGTCGGACTGAAGTTATACTATGTCTCATAAATGGCCATAACCTAGGTGCTAATGTCGATAGCACATGTGGATTTCCGAGAGCATTTATTGCCTCTCCCTGGTCATCAACATGACCAATTTCATTAAGATCAAATTCCTGTTTCTCGGAGGCTGCAAGGGTGCCTTGTGTTTTTGGAATCATCTGCTCCTGAGAATATATTTCTGCCAATAGATTCATTACACTGCAATTTAAATAAACTAATATCAACATATGCAGAAATTTGTTAAACGACAAATTATAGAGATATTTCATTTTCAAAATCACATAGAGAGAGGGACTAAGAGGGAAAGTAAAGCATGAARTGAAAATGTCAAGTATAAAATCAACAACCCAGCTAAAGGTGCATAATTGAAGGGAAACTAACAAGAGAAAATTAAGAAACTGTATTAATGAAACTAACAGTCCATGTACAGCAAAACATAAAAGGACTTGCGGAAACAAGAAAAGACAGCGGTAACTCTGTTTTCAAGAAATACCTGCTAGTGGATGGGCTCAAATCATCCAGGTCAAGCAAAATATCCCAAAGAAGCATAACTATAGAATGCAAAATTTGACTCTTTAGAGAAACAATAGCAGCTGCAGTTGGTATTAGGGCATCTGCAGCCACAGCTCTTACATCATCATCAGGATCCTCAAGCCCAGCTTTACATGCAGGGAGGACACGACCAAGCAAATCATGAAGCATCTCCTGGAGATCAAAAGGAGAACCGTCTCAGGTACAAAAGGCAAGATAAATTAAGTCCATAACAGTCAAGTAAATCTTTTGAGGTTCTTCCACATGCTCTTGACAAAAGAGAATTTCAAACTTAAAGTGCCAGTTAGAAAGGTGAAACCACTAGACCCAAAAAGCGAAAAAAGAATGTAATAACTAAGACAAGAAAGCAACAAAGTACGTTTAATCGTCAAGGTCATGTTCACTAATGGGTTCCAGAAGAGGGAGAAGAACTACCATCTACAGCATGGAAGCAAATAAGATGCTATAACTTTGTGTTTGGATCAGCATGAAGCGCCCACAAATGCCCCAGGACAAGCTTGCATATAATATAAACTAAGTAAAAATATATCAAGTCCTATTGAGCCATAGATATTTCTTAAGATAAAACTCCTTTCCTACAGAAACAACACCCCCCCCCCCAAAAAAAAAAAAAAAAAAAAAAAACAACAACACACAAGGAAAAAACAAAAGACAAAGGCTGCTGACAAAATAAAACAAGAAAGGGCAGGAAAAAGTTAAGGAAGTGCATCACGTAGCTGGCTAGAAAAGCATCGATCTGCTCTTTGCACTTTAACATTATTTAAGTAAAGAACAGCAAAGCAGTACCTTCTCAAGGCAATCAAGTTTGTTATGCCAATGTTAGAAATAAAATACTAGGTAGACCAATAAAATTCTGTAATTGTTATCTGAGACCGAAAAAAGATTTACACCAAATTTCTAATTCTTTKATGCATTTATCTATTGAAAAGTAAGCAATGCTACACAAATATGCACYTCATGTAAAGAGAACAATGCAGACAATACTAGTTTCATGCYGTATCAATACAAAAGTGAATCAGAAAATATTAAATACAAAATAAAAATAAACAAAAAGGATCAGGAAAGAAGGGGAAAGAAAAAAGAGAAAAAAGACCTGCCGCACAGCTACCAAGTATTTGATACCCAAAAGACTTCCATGACGGATTTCCCACTCTGATCTACGCTGAAGAAATGGAAGTGCCAATTAAAAAAGCAGAACAAATAAATAGCCTTCAAAATTATGTTCTAACATGGTYAAAGCTCCATTGGATATTTACCTGCATCTGGAGCAAGATATTTAATGTCTCCTGGACTAAAACAGGATCCATGAACTTGAGCACAGCACCTAAAGCTTGTGCACAAGTTTCACGTACTGGAGCAACCACCTGATCAGACACATAGTCTCCAAAACTGTAAAAGACGAAATGAAAGAACTGAGAACAAGAGAAACCGACCAGATTATTACCATATTGACAAGATAAAGTATTACCAGAAATAAAGGTTCAACATAGTATCAAGGAAAATGTGTTTCCTTATCTCAACAGAAGAGTYGAAAGAGAAGATTCAAGTATACAAAGGAAAATTCATTCTKCACGGAAGCAGTGGACCAGATTAGAAATTACWACTCCCTCTTTCCAATAGAAATAGAAATCCCTTGACCCTTTTTAGRTAACTGGACTTCTGCTGCGACCAATTGTTTGAATAACTTGGTCAGAGGAAACAGATGCCTGAAGCATAATGAAACTAAAATAACCATTATCATGTTGAAACTTTGAAAGCGTGAAAGTCCACAAAGCTCATTACAAAGTATTGTCCCGAAAGATCTTGGCAACAAAGTTCAAACCACAGCTATGAAACAGAGAAGGAGTGCTATTCTTGCTACAGTTGATTTACAGTTTCTCAACTTCTTCTTCTTGTTTATTTTTACTCTTTCTGCTCTAGAATTTGGAACTCTTCRGAACATCATGTGGAAAAAGGAACAACAGGAAGTACTAAAACACAGTAGTAGAACAAAATCATACCGATCCAGTGACAAGATACACAAGAAACGAATTGCACAATCTTGTAGAAATTCACAATTCTGAAGCCAAGAATGCCTAGCCAGTTTAACCAAGTTCATCAGCTCAGAATTTTCAGGAAGACTTTTTAGAATATCCATCTTTTCCAAGGAACCTTTTTCCTCTAAGTAAACCTTTTCCTTGGCCATATCATGATTCAGGCTCCACGCATTATCAAGATGAAATTCAGGCCCTGCCTCCCCCTTTACAGAACTAGCAATAAGTTCACCATTTGTCTGCCCAGTCTCCAAACTCCATCCAGTATCTTCGACTTTTACATAAACATGAAGGTTATCTTCTTCATTGGAAGATATCACTGTATCCATCACTTTGCATGATGCCTCTTCAAACTTTGGTCTCTTCAGTGCTGGTCCAGGCTCATCAGAGATGATTTGCGTATTCAGATCTATTCCTCTTTCTCTTTTAGATGTGTTTTCTTCATCTTTATCCTTCATTTTAGAAGCTAATGTGCCATTGCAATTCAAGTCAGGTACAAGAACCCCTGCACTAGCCCCTTGATGGGTTAATATCTCCCTCAAAGCCATAACACTGCCATGACGGACCTCCCAGACTGAGAATAAATAATAAGAAAGACTGTTACTCCATTATTGATTTGCGAAAAAGAAATCACATCAAAGGCAAACTAGTAAGTTTTATAGCCATTTACCAGGATCAAACATATCAAGGAGGAGCTGTTCAACAAAGCTTTGGAAAGGCCAAACTCCATCACCATCATTATCAAAGCTATCTTCATCAGAGACGATATCTGAAAATTGCTGCAGGAAGTGTGAATCCAGATATGAGCATGTTAAGAATCAAAGGCGCTCAACTATAAAGTAGTTTAACCACAATTATTGTTAACAAGAACAGTAGTAGTATAAACCTGATAGGGGCAAGGAATATCAACAAAGCAGGAGACGACCAAGAACACGATAGAAATTTATGTTCATCTAGCAATAAATGCACCTAATCATTTCTAAGACAATGCTGGCTGCAAGTTCTCAGGCATATTCACTGTCCTGTTTTATTACTCATTGTTATTGGGGCATTCAATTCAATGATGATAAAAAGCACACAAATTTGGAAAAAGCATATCAGAGTAGGACGAATAGAAGAGACAATGAATTTTTGCATCTGATATTGCATAATATCCATAACGCGTGGGGCAAATAATATGGTGGGGTGTTTCCATATGGACACGTTAGTTGATCAGGAAGCTTTCAGGAGAGTGACTGAAGAAAAGTGTGAAATAGATTGGGAACTCAAGAGCAAAAGAAATTTAAGCCCCTTATAGGACTATATTCTGGAAAGAAGAGCTGAAGGACTGTTGGGAATGCTGAAAAGAACTTGAAAGAGTATGTTAACGTAYAGAGGAGTAGAATAACAAATAAGATTACCCATGACCTYGTCAGATATAAGGGAAACTGAAGAACCATATGAAGGCCACCAGTTTCYGGCAACATGYAGGGAATGGAGTAGGGATTAGCATTTAAAGATATTGAAAGTCCAATTRGGAAAGTAAAGTGTATGATGTTCTTTTTGCRTGAAGGAAAGAAGCCATCCTTACCAGTACAGAGTACAGACTCTTGTGATGCACTTCAGTTCCTTTTTCTTTTCTTTTTTCTAAGATGAAAGAAATACAAGAAAGAGGACAAGGCATCCTCGAGAAAGTAAAAAAGAACAACATCAATGCAACCCTCCAACTTCTTTGTAAATATACCCATGCCATGGCCCCAGGAAGCACTAGATGCTATCACCTAAAGAGATAATACAAAAATAACTCCACCCCATATTAACTTAATAGGCACATATTTATTAAATGACCTGATTCTCATTTCTATCTATTGCCCGAAAAGGTAGAAACTAAGCATATCAACAAAGGATCCCCCCGGTGCACCTTCCCAGTAACTCTTGCCAATCCACAATTTTTTTTCTGCATGACCTCTATAACCATATTAGGGCACCCACCTCTCATCCACCAGAGCAAGCAAATTCTCCCAAACTTCCTTGCTCGGTGACAAC
>MEJB01000014.1:5627705-5657841 GCA_001752375.1 Rhazya stricta
TGTTGCAAATAGGTTCTTGAGGTTTAGAGATTTTAAGATAGCTTCATGTTTATCAAAATGTAAGAATAAGGTTTGGTGAAAGATGTGAGTAAGAATGGAACTAATTATAGAAAATTCTGGCTAATACATTTGAGATTATTCATAATATATATTAATTAGTGTCGTTTCAAAGTTTCTTCTATGAAGCTATCAAATTTCTAAACCAGACACTATAATGAGCTAATATGGAATTAATAACATTCTTTTTATATCTTTAATAATCATGGATAATTAATCATTTATAAACATTGCATTATAAACAAAATTTTGATCCTTAACTTTCTTAAGATTATAAAAGAGTTCTCAAAACTGAAACTAATTAGGTATTGATTAAAAATTATTATTATAATAAGTTCTCATCAAAATAAATTGTCTATATTTAAAATTATTGGATTGAAAGGAAATACAAAGATGCAGTACACATATAGAATGAGTGAAAATGTAGTGTTAATGAAAGAGATGATTGATATATCTATAAAATTTATATTATTATTCCATTTAATAAGTATGTAAAATCATGAGGCCTTTAGTTGCTGGTCAATAGAGGTGATTTATTTAGAGAGTAGTCGCATAATTCAATTTTAATTCATCTTATTATATATAAATTTGTATATCAACTGACTTAAAATAATCGATAAGAAAATTGATAAGTCAAAGAGAAATATCGTGTCCTTCCATTCTTAATAAAGCTATGTCGAAAAAATTTTAGACTAAGCATTTTTCGAGTAAAAATTAAATCCGATTTAATCTCACAAATTTAAGAAGTGTTTCATAATTGAGAAAACGAATGTCAATTTTAACTTTTTCTCAATTTTTCATTCTCTTAATTCAAATAACTTCTCTTAAATTAAGCAAAATTTCTTAATTCAAGCTATGCAAATCATAAATGATGTTTTAGTGGACAGAATTTCTAATAAAATATAAATCCAAGGAATTAACTTCAGGTAATATGTACCAAATTTCATGCAACATTATCATTTACATTCAAACTCTGCATTTGCTGGTCGGGTATCAGTCTATGATGGACGTTCCTGAATTCTGATGATGAGCATGAAAAATTGGTACAGATCGCTGGCACAGTACTCAGTAAGAGATGTAATGAGAGTTAAGTAGGTTAATCACCGTGATCATCATTTCTTTTGTTACTAGTGTCACAGATCAATATATATATATACATATACACACATTCCGTACCAAGGGCAGTAAGAAATAATATGAGAAAGTGCCTGAATTATGGGTCAGACAAGACAGCTGCACTCCATGAGAGCATAACATCTCGAGCAACCGAAGGCAAATCTGCAAGAATCAAATGTTTCTAGATGAGGTTCAAAAAGAAAGGGCACTTTATTTATAGATGACAATGTTGTTACCATCAGAATCTAAATCTGGTAACTTTCCAATGTATGTCACAAGAAACTTTACCTCGTGCGACTCCTATAGCGACTGATGGAACATCTATTTGGTCGTCCAGCAACCGATACACATCGACAAGCTATAAGAGATATTATTATCAAATTTCAGCATCTCATAATTCGATAACCTGATAAAATTGTCAAAGCAGTGCATACCTCCTGAATATGAAGCTTGGAATCTTCAGTTAGGGCAAGTAGTAGCTTTCTGCGAATGCCTTCATCGAGCAGAAAAAGTCGAGCCCCGTCCTTGATTGTATCTGTAAGATCCAATTTTCTTTCAACTTGCCACTSTCTGGATCCTTGTCTGATGAAACGAGCACGAAACATGGAGAACATTAAGAATGCTACCCATTCCTAGCATTTGTAAAGTAAAAAGGGGGACAAAAGAAGTATTATAATGGAATTTTACAAACATGTTTTCTCCTTGCAATGCAGGGTTGCTGTTCATTCTTGCTACATTCTCCTTAGCTAGAACAATTAAATTCTCAAGTCGTTTCCATTGGAAAACACCATCTTTAAACAGAACCTAAGAAATACAAGGAAAGATAGATTCATGTTTAATAGCTAATGCCAAGTTGTCAAATAGAAACTTCAGCTCAAACTCTCATAGAATAAGGCACTCGAATGAAATAAAGCCAAACTGGGACAAAATAGGTGCGATTCGAGACCGAATGATTCATTACCTAAGGAACCCAGTGGACAGTTAAACCCAGAACTAGCTTACGATAAGCGTTATTTCAATTGTTGAAAATCATGATACTACTATTCTATCCAAACTTTTTATGAACCATTCAAAAAAATACTGAGATAGTAATTGCACCAAATTGCTTATTTGACATTTCGTTCACCTGATCACAGGATGATTACCCTGTTGCCTTCTATTTAAAGGTTTCTAAAACCCATCCGAAGTAATATTTTATTTTAATAATCATTCTACCTGGATTCTGGGCATTTTTCTTCTTCTTTTTTTTTTTTTTTTTTTTTTTTTTTTTTTTTTTTTTTTTTTTGGGGGTTGGGGGTGTGGGTTTCATTTTTATCAAATGGAATCCCTTTTGCCTATTAGGTCTACTTTATTCTTCCATCAAAAGGAAGCACGAGGTAAATTTACTGAGAATTAGATGAGAAGATCTACTTTAAGAAAAGCCGAAACCACATAAAGAGATGTAGAACCAATTACAGTAAACTTTAACATGAATTAGTGGAGATAAGTCCATGACTTAGTAAAGTTTMTAGAGAGTTTTAAAAAAAAAAAAAAAAAAACTTCTAGATAGGTTGAAGAAAGTGTAATGGTTTACCAGTTTCCACTATTCCAAATATATAAATTTATCATTAGGCAAAAAAGCAACATATATATGGTCAGGAGATTGGAGAATAACATTCCATTTGCAACGTAGTAATTAAATTTGACATCATGCAGTCCTAACAGATCATTATATGATCAGAGTGAAAAAAATAAGCACATGATGTAGTAAAATACATCTTTGATGAGTTGCTAGGCGGTAATCAAGAATGCCTAAAAGATGGATAGAATATTMAAGGARGGAAAAATTAGAAGTTAATATCCTATATAGTTTCACTAACCTGTATAAGGCGCTCACGTAGAGCTGGGTTAGGATCTGTCAGGAGTCGCTTTGCAACATATGGATAGGCAACCTAGCACAATACAACCCTCAAGTTTCAAATTCAACAAGAATTTTGTGACAATTATTAGTAAAAGGGGGAGTGTAAGATTCCACAAGTCAAGCCCCAAACAATAAAAAGGATCAGGTTTGATAAATATAGAACATCTAATCTGATTGTGTTCTTCTTCTCCAATCTCTTTGATTTGATATATATATGAATTAAGTGTGTATCGATACAATGTTCCATCTATAATCAAGCACGCCTACAAGTGTTAATATAATTGTAGGCGCAGATTTATGTATCCATCCCACCTACATGATATATAAAACTGCTGCTSCCAGCTTGTCTTTCCTTTACATCTACCAGAGGAAAGTCTTGTATCACATGTCAGCATAAGTCAAGAGGTCTTATTCTCGACAGATACATTATCCATTAGGTACTTCAATTTCCATCTGCTATTCACCTTCTCCATTCTACGAGAATTGGATAAACTACTCTTTTTTTTTTTTTTTCTCTGTAATAAACGAAATTACTCACTCACATTATCTCTTGTCAACTTTATTCCAATATGCCTCGGAGTATGAGAAACAACTTGGAAAAAAGGGTTCCCAATCTATTCACCTTTCCAGAAAGTTATGACTCGAAAAACTCTTGATTGTTCGTAGGGTTGTGGCCAGGAAAGAGGCCAAATTAAATTCAGCGAGGAAGTGGCCAAAACAGGTTAGACTGGATATAATCGTCAAATTTTTAATTATTCTAGAACGTGCTCTGATCAAATTTGGGACTATAATATTGTCAGCCCAAATATAGAATCTGCAACATTATAGGAGACTAATTGATATAGGTCCTAACTAGTTTCAGTTTTGCTATAGTTCTATGTTTCTTATGGCTATTGGTCTCTTTATGTCACTTTATGTCAGGATATTATTGTAACTTGTTACATTTGACATTTTCCACATCATTCACAACATAATGGGCTTGTTCTCCTATGCTTCAAAGCAGGTGATTTTATCTTTTTCCATTATAAGCACAAGCCCAATACCATTTTCATTCTTCTTATAAGTACTCCGTAGTTCAAAACTAGGCCAGTGATTATCTGACACATCTGACTAATAAGTTAAGCTAGAAGTGCTATAAGGGTACACTCTGTATGAACTCCTAACCATTACCTACTTATTGGTCTTGTCAAACCCCATTACTCCCCACTTCTCCTTCTTAAGTTCAGATGTAAATAGATATTAAAAGATCCTATCCAAAAGGATCGGCTAGAAAAGTATCTTTATGAAGAAGCACCAATATACTGCTACATCAAATGGTCAAATTATTAAATCCTCATTTAGCAAATCAGGAAYAATGTTCCCTAGCAATAATTAACCTCAATTAATGCTATACAAAGAGGACCTAAGAAAAATTTTTGCCATAAAAACTAAGAATATATTCTTTGCAAGCTATTGAAGAAGCATCAAGAACTTAAACAATAGCAAGTAAATTGAAAAAAGAAAATCCTCTTCTTTGTTCTTATYATCAGAATAGCATACTAGAATTCTAAAAATCCTTCGAGAGTAGGGGATGGTGTTTGTTATTCTTTAGTTTTGATTCTCACCTTCTTCCTCTAGCTAGTGTGACAATGACAATCTGATGATGATTAACAATCATCTTAAAAACTCCAGATAAAAAACCTTGCAAAACATAATTTAGAATTACTATTCAGATGTAAACCAACAACAAGAATCAATTTGATTTGAAAAACTCAATTTCCTTTCAGCAACACCATTGCCTTAAAAGCCTCATCTAGAGARAACCTGTGGTCAAGTACAGGTACAATACAGCTTGAATAKGTCCAACAAGAGAAAATACTTAGGATGATGCTATYTTATAACCATCTGGTTATAGTGTTGAAAGTAAAAACTTAAAAATAACTTCTTTCCCGGATATTTTAGCAAAAGATAACAAAATTGCATTAAACTTTGCATGTCCAGAAGCAAAAAACAATGTAAAGATATTCTAGATATAAGGTCTAAGATAAAACCAAGGTTCCTCACCTCAAGAAATTTGAAATCTGGCTTTAGTGTCAGACAAATGCCTTCTTGTGTCAATAATGAACGGATAACAAGGGAAAATCTCTCCGGAATGTGGATAGGATAATTATAAACAAGCTGATTGAATTTTCCTGCATAATAGCAAGAAGAAAAACGAAATCACCACAACAAAACAAATTGCATATAATTTCTAGCAAAATATGCAATTACTAGCACCTCCATAGAAAATTTCTTTTCGACAGAACAAGCTAGAGCTTGACAAAAAGCAATTGGCGGAATTAAAATTTCAAAAGATGCAATTTGTATATAAGAACAGGCACAGACAYCTAAACCTTCTCATTTTTCAATCTAGCACAGGGTGAAGAACAAAACAGAAAGCTAACTGATTATAACTAATAGATAAAACCCTGGGGTAGAACCAAAATCTATCCAAAACTCTAATCTCTTTAAGACATCCACTTGCCATCAGATTGTCTTTTCCAATCTTTGAGAAGAATAAGGAAAAACAGACAGGGTCAGAGAGAGTGAGAGAGATATCATACATCTATCTTCCTTCATCCCACAACTATGAAAAGTCATATATTCATTTTTCAGACACCATTTTTTGCTATCCTATCCTGTGCACTTGATAAATGTCTAACCAAAACAAACACATGCAACCCACGATTTGGTTTGAACCTGCCCTCAAACCAAAATGTGTTTCTCGAGTTCTGCATGTATAGCTGTACTTGGCCTTGATACATATTTGAAAGGTGAACCTAGTGCACTACCACCATAATGTACATAAAAGATTTTAGGAATCAACAAACCTTCCCTCCAAGCAAATAGTTTGGCATGCGAAACCTCACTGTTGGACCAAGATTCACTGTGGATTATGCTATCATATGAACCCATGGTCTCATCCGAGGAATTAGCTAAAATAACAGTATCCCTATTAGATTTAGGTTGAAGACTTTTATTTTTCTAATCTCCAGGAGCTAAGAGGTTTTCTTACATGGGCATATTTGGGAATACACAGACATTGGAAGGAAAAGTTGTGGAATAGCAACAGCCAAGATGGATGAGAAGAAAACTATGGAGGAAGTCAAACAGAATTCTGAAGTGAAKACCATTCAAGTGATAACAGAAGACATGAAATACCAGTAACACTTCTGAAATTAAAGTCAGCAAGTCCTTTTTCAAGAGAGTTTTGCCAAATTGCTTCCAAAGCTGGAACAATAGGGGCAACATCAGTTCCACTAGCCAGAAAACCAAGCCTGGTGAAATCATTTGCCATCTCAGCATAATCCTCGTTCACAGCATGGACTACAGCGTCAATCAAAATCTGTTTGTTTTGCTGTAAAAGAATATAACTAATAAGCAAATCTCCCTTTTCTCTGCTAKTGGTAATAATGTCACTGCAAAATAAATGCAAAGGCTAACTTTGCAGAAAGCAGAAATGAGTAAGCATGGAGTATCTTTTTTCTTTCAAAACTCAATTTTATTTCACGAAAATGKGAATTTGAAATCCAGAGGTCATATTTGTACTCAAACAGAAAAGTCATACAAGCATACTTCGCTAACAATTACTAATCAAAAGAGACATCTGAGACCTCAGGATGAGGAGGTTCCAAGAAAGATTAGAGAATTGTATCCACATATTTTGCTTATGAAGTAAGAAGACATAWTTTTTACCATCATATAGAAGATTTGAAGAATTACACTTAAACAGTATAGCAGCATGTGAAAATTAGGACGAAGCTGATGTAAATAYAGCTTTCATGGGCCATCAAAATTATAACTAAGTTATAAGGATCATTTATAATGTKAATGACTAATCACGCTTGTTTCACGGGTATCCTTGGATGATTAATCACTTCACATTAGAAGATTCCRRCGTACAGATGACAATGAACATAAAGTTCAGAAATCCAGGACATCTGTACTGTGTATTGGCTGGYYAAAAAAAAAAAAAAAAGAATGGCTGATTAATCAAACTTGGTTTATTATCTGACAGGTGGTCTTTGATTGCTGGGAGACTTCCAGGACAAACTGATAATGAGATCAACAACTACTGCAATTCTCATTTGAGCAAGAAAGTAAATTCAGCAAAAAGATCATCAGATGTCATCTAGACATCAACACAAGTGGTCCAACCTCAGATAACCATGGATAGTACCAGAAGTGCTGAAGTCAAACAAAAACCTACTCAAGGGCTCGGAGGCGATATCAATTAAGCTTTGATGTCAACGGGTAGTACATTCCAACACGCCATGTAGCTTAATAAATTCGTCAGGATGTATAAACAAGTTGAATTCGAATGACTTTGATAAACATGCATTTTTGTTGTCCAATACTGATATGTCACACAAGATGTATTTTTGGTAAAGCTCATGGCATTCAAGCGCTATTTCCCAAAACTTATTAACACCTTGCACGCTGTAAGCATAGAATATTCGTGTCTGGGATACTAAACCATCGTTCAACTTTCAGAATCATGTCATTTTCAACAGATTTCAGGTAGCTCAAAACACCATACGTATAAGAATAAGGAAAACAAGAAAGCATCACTTCTTATAGCATTTTGTCTTTCTTCACTAGTGACAAAAGCATGAAGCTTTGAGAATCATCATTCTGCACTTACATTTTGGAGATATCTGCTACAAAACTTTTCTGACGACCACAATTTGCCAGAATAGTTAACTTCCTATGTTATTTGCCATTCTAAATTCTCATAATAGACGACACTGAATTCGTCAGTCAAGAATCATCGCTGATGTTCATCTGTTGTATAGAAATGTAAAAGCTGCAACAAACTGGACAACTAGGTAGTAGTGGAATAGTTGTGCAATGAGTTGAAAACCCATTAATGATTAGGGACCCACTCCATGTGAAAGAAGAGAGCCAGACTCATGCTTTCTTAAAAACCGTCAAACAAAAAGTCAATAGCCAGCTCAATATATCGTATTTCTTGCTTTAACACAAATCAAGAAATCTGGAATCAGCAGCTACCATGAGTTTTAAGGCTTATCACACTAAGAAGGTCTTTACTGCAAAGTTACATGGTCTATACATTTAACCCATCTATGTACAGTACAATTAAAGGTTGATGAGAAGGCGAGACAGATATTGCATTCTTTCTTTTCAGCTTTCCCAATTATTTAATTAAATCAAGATACAGTCAAGGTTAACTTCAGAAGTAAGATCAGTAGTTGATAATATTCACTCCCCTCCAATCTTAAGAGTCCTTCAGACTCAGGAGCGAGAGAATTCAATCCAAATCCCATATGATAAGGTTCAATCCTCCCATTAGTGGCTTAAAGAGGAATGAATGACATTTGCCATTTAATGTACAATTCTTGTTGCTGAACATGGACAATAAGTGAATAACTCTTCAGCAAGTATCAGGAACTCCCAAGAGATTATCATTTCCAGTGTACCAAGCACTTAGCACAGGTTCTCAGATATCCCAACCTTATAAATCAAAAGGAGCTCTGCGCATGATAACAATTTCTCCGCTTTATAATATCTCCTATTATTACTGTTGAAATATAGCTGTCCTGAAATTAGTAAWAAGGTATTTTGGCACTACCAGTGAGTTATCTCAGTGCAGTTACCCACTGAAAGAGTATATATAAGATCTCTTTATTATTGCCTTGTGAATTTGCTATACTCAACCTGCTCTCTCTCTCTCTCTCTCACACACACACATCTTTTGCTTAAGAAATCAGTTTTGGCAGTAGAAGCTTAATAGAACTTTCAATACTCAATCAGTCTTGGCGATTTTTCTTAAGAAATCAATTTTCCCTATCAGTTTTCTCAAGCAACTTCTTAGCATGTAGTCACATTTTTCCTTACCCATATTTCTCTGTATAAAGGGATTATGCCTCTTTGTAATCCAAGTAATTACATTTCAATACTCAAACATGAAGTTTATATAATAAAAAGGTATAAATTTCCTATATTCTTTATTAAATCTTCAACAGATGAAGTAATTTTACATAATTGTCCCATGCTTTACTTCATTAATCAAGTGGTTGTATGTATTTTTCTTTGAGTGACACAAAATGGATATACCAATAGATCTAAAGAATAAGAAAGATGTCTTAATGAGGTCAAAAGATGAAAAGGAAGCATAGCAGATTAGTTTGAGAGTTAAATTTTAATAGATACGAATAGAAGAGATGTGCTATTAAAAATTTAACCCAAGGTCAAKGAAATAGATCTACTTTACCTGACTAAGCACAGCAACATTCCCAAAGTCTACATAGGCTATACGCCCATCACGCATAGCAAAGATATTCCCTGGGTGAGGATCACCATGAAATAAACCAAATTCCAGCAACTGGCGCAAGGCAGCACTTACTCCAACAGTCAAGAATCCCTCTACATCAATTCCTGCGTCCCTGATACCCTGAGTTCCATAAAGTATAGTATATCAGAAAGAGTAAAGTCAAATAACATGTAATTGCAAAGTATATCATCATTCAAACCTGAGGGTCAGTGCACCGAACTCCATCAATCCATTCCATCACCAGAACGCGTGAACCAGAGAGCTGTCTGTAAACTTGGGGAATTTTAACTGTAGGATCACCTTTGAAGTTCTCTAGGAAATCTTCGATATTCCGAGCTTCCTAGAAATAATAATGAAAAATGAAATATCAATGAAAACAAACTCAAAGGGATCGTCTTTGACACATATCAAGTACTTTAACAGGTAAATTACTTTTACTTTCTTAACTAATTCTTGTCAAAATAGCAATTCTGGAATGCAGTCAATATTRGCCTGTCTCCAAGAATAAACTCTGAAGCCCATAGTAGATATGGCAATTGTTTTAGTGACCTTTAATGATCCAGTTCTTCTTTATCAATTTCTTGTCRWTATTTTTAAACTAAACGAGAGAGTTTGCAGAAATACCAAAGTYTAATCAAGCTCCTCCAAAAGCTTCTCGCCAAATTCATCCACTATAAGTTCTGCATTGCAACCCAACTTTTGCAAACTGATACCATTCAAGAATGAGGCGAGAGTCCGGAAAAGAAAAAGATCCCGATATATGATGGGCTCTATATCAGGTCGTTGCACCTGCAAGCTCAAAAAATGTACATGACAGTTGGACTTATAGCAATTATGCAAACTGAATTTTCTAAATTTGATTTTTTGTGGTAATCTAATTTTCAAATTACACAAGATGGTGAACGGAATTTAGTTATAAAGCTTCAACTCGAAACAAGAAGGTAAAGACAGAGCCTTTTTTTTTTGGTAACAGGCTAACAACTTAGAAGTAGACAATAATCACTACTAGCTGAACATATCCTCTGTGATATTGAACATGAATTGCCAGGGTGATAAGTTAGAGCACAAATAAATATGAAAACTGTACAACCTTAATAGCAACATCCTCTCCTGAGGCACGCAAAGTAGCTCGATAAACTTGACCTAGACTTGCTGCTGCTATTGTCCCTGATGAAATTTTACTGAAAACAGCTTCAAGAGGTTGGCCCAATTCCTCTTCTATGATTTCAAAAGCAACCTAAATCATCGTCAATGGCTTGTAGCTTAAAGTCTATTTTGGCAAAACATAAGAAAAACACATAGAGAGATTACCTGGTTGGGAAAAGGAGGAACATCATCTTGGAGAATGCAAAGTTCATTCATGTAATCTTCCCTAATGATATCAGGTCTATTTGCAAGCACCTATTTTGAAATTGTTGGAAATAAATAAGTTGATAATCAAGATTAAAACTTAGGGACAACTAGACAAGGAAGTATCATGCATCCAATCATCAGATATGTGAAGTTTAATGAAAAGCAGCAATAAAGTGAGGATTCATCTAACCATAATAATAAACTGCTCCACTGTATGGGCTTCCATAAGTCAGAGTTCAAAGGTAAGCAAAGAAGATTACATTTAAATAAAGGAAGAAAAAGCCAAAWTTTTACCCTACTCTTTTTTATACTTGAACAAAGGGGGGAAAAAAAAAATAGGAACATCTTCTAACACACGAAATCAAGACTTTTTAAATAAATAAATAAATGGCAGAGGATCACAAATGTTTCTTCCAGGAAATTAAAAGAGAGTGCATGAGTCCGTCCAGATACAGAGGAGGAGCGTATAGAACATGAAAAAGGGAGGTCTCTCTAATATGGGACTACACAATGCATATTCTATTAATAAGTTTATGAACTCGCCCATGTTTAGCACAGAAAAAGAACAAGTAAACAAATACCATGACAATAATAGGACGTCTTTGATAGTATTACTTCTGAACAAATACAGATAGCATTTCTGCAACATAGGTAGTAGAAAATCATTAAAGTAAGTAGAGACCACTTTGAGATCATGCATAAAACAGGTTCTTAACATTAATAACAAACCATTATCACTGGAAATTAATTAAACCAAATCAACACCATTTCAGAGAACAAAGATATTTCTCAACTTTTTACAAAGCAAAGACTCAAAGCTGATCCCTCTAAGAATACTTTTTATTTTATGAATACGATGAAGATGCCTATGAGAGTTTTAACTCTTCCAGCTGCTGGACAAACATAAAAAGCACTTATGCAAAGTAAAGAGGAGCAGGAATTCATTAAGAAAAGTGGAGACTGTCTCGAGAGCAAGCAGGCATATATTTTAAAAAATTGTTACAAAGCATTACCTTGAGAAATTTAACGAAGAGCGTCAACACTGTCTTCAGAACAAATTGAGAACAAGATATGTTCTTAATTTAATCATAAGCAAGGATTTCAAAGCTGCCCCTCAACACACGTTTCTTAATTTAATCACAACCATTAACAAAATTTCTTAATTGATAACTAACTTCTCTGAACACATATTTATGTTCTAAATGATCTGTATGGAATATTTTACATTGATAGGGTTTTAGAAATTTATATCTTCTAAATTTGTGAAGTATATGAATTGGATGTAAACTAGATTGACCTTAACATAWATTTTATCCAGCAATGCCATTTTTCATCCATATTTCATCAGAGACAGAAGAAACATTAACAAAGGTTCTTTATCATTTACCCACCATTTTAAGCTTCTATTAAGAGGACTAGTTGTACAAAATAGACTACCTCAGAGAATGAAAGAGATAGAATTACACATACAAATAAGCAATTCTGAACACTGGCAAGGCCCCTAACARCCAATTRAAGGAGTCACTTGAAAAGGAATACAAACCTGCCCAGCTTTGATAAAAGAAGGTCCCAGATCACAAAGAAGGTTTCTCAGCTGGCTAGCACGAAAAGGAACTACTTCTTCATCACGACCAATGAAATAATCATACACTAATGCAGACCAATAAAGGCCTAGCTTCCATACAATCTCTACTCCACGGCCAATAAGTGACAATATTGCTCCTCTTGACTCCAATACCTTACTTCTTATCTGAGAAAGAGATAAACACAACACTCAATAGCAAGAGAATAAACTTGGTAAAATGAATAGATAATTCCATTAAGTCAGGAAAAAGAAACAACTATAAACCGTAACCATGCTTGTAATGATATAAATAAAACAGCCCCTATAGAAAATGAAAACATCAAAGAAAATATTACTTATTATCATTATCCATTATTTTCAAACATACTTACAAATATTATCATAGCCATGGGAATTATAGTTGGAATGGACTAAGAAAAAAGGGAGGAAAGTTTATATTGAAATAATAATATAACAATCTAGTCGTGACCACAAGTATGCAAAGCTATAGCAAACCTAGCACCTAGCAGTCATTTGAGCTTTATGGACAAAGAGGAGTCATCAAKCATTTGAGAGCACAAGAATCTGCTCAGGAGATTTTCCATATTGTTCAAGCATTTACCWTCAAGATTCTAAGAAAAAACTATAAAGAAGTTGGGAATAAATAAATAATCCGAGAAGAAATCCAACAGGTTGAATCACAGAGAATTTTAAGCTCAAATTTAGTGAAAGCGTTAAAAACCGAAAAAGAATTGGCATGCAAATTTTGACAACAGAAAAGCAATTACTCCTAGAAAGCGATGCTAGCAAGAAACTTGTCAGCAATAATTATGACGTAGAGTCCCAGGAAACAATTAAGAAGAAAGATTCAAAATAACTACACATACAGCAGCTAATCAATTAATTCAAGGAAAGGTACTCAAAAACATGGAAAATATATTTAAAATAACAATAGCTGCATAAAATTCTAAGCCCACAACTGATTATACAAACAAAAAACACAACAAGTCAGAGGATTTTCTTCGAAAGAACAATCATTTGATTCAAAACATATTAAAATTAACATCAATTTCTTACTGTTTCTGGAGTATACTTGCGGAACGGAACACAAACGCCACGCTCAATATCGAGCTGCTCCAAAGCACTATTTGAACTTCCATTAACAGTTCTAACTACTCTAATTCTCTCCGTCAAGGCGGTGGTTGTTGAAGAATTACCAGCATCACTGCTACCATTTGTGGCAGCAAAATTRGAAACCCGAAGCTTGTGCTTTGTCTTAAAATTGAAATTCTTACAACTTCTATGTTGATTCGAATTCGAATTCAATTTGGAAGGGATGTAATTTGTGTTAAGATAATTTGTAGTCGTGATCAGCTCCATATCAAATGGTTCTCCCCTTCTCTGTACAAGCAGATGGAGATGTTCAGTATGTGTCGTTTGTCTGAGAGAGAATGAATTAATATTTGAAAATAATATATATAATTAGGGGAATAACGATATATTCAGAAGTGGTGGACTGGTTTTGAAGCCATGCAACTCCTGTGTATGTGAGGGAATAACGACCAGAGGAATTTGGGGATTGTTCAGATATGGGTACAACTTTAGGCGCGCAATGTACAACTGAAAAAATGGAAGGAGAAAATAGAGGTCAAAATTATTAGTTAGAGAAGCAACCTTAATTAATTGGAGTTGGTAGATTTAATAAAAGGTTAGAAATTTTCTAATACATCCCATATTACTAGAGTTGATAAATTCGATTAGAAATTTCCTAGAGTACTTCCTAGTTGACAATCTCGATTGTGTGTAATAGAGATAGATAGTTTTTTTTGGTTTAATATAATAATTAAAAGATTCAAAATCAATAAATTCAAACCCAACAAATATAGCTCCGAATCTTCTTGTACATGCTCGCTGCACCATTCTTTGGTAACATTCATTTCCTCCTAAAATAGATGAGAAAAAGGGGGGGGGGGGGTATCGATGGATTAGAGATCTTCTAATATTACTTTTTTTAATACACCTCATGGTAAGGCACTTCTATCGACACCAATCCAAATACATTTTTTTTAATATACCTCCTGGTACACACTCCTATCACCACTGATCATCATAGAATGATGTGTGGTTTATCCAAGACCCCTCTAATATTCTTTCTTCTTAATTTTAGGAGTTAAGATTTATATACGTTACGTTCAGGAAGATGTTTACTAGAAGATTCAGAGTTGTGTCAGAAGACACGATGTGTATATATATTTTTTTCTTAGGAAAGGAGAAGAGATGTCAGATGAGTTAATATATATACACGTCGGACTATGATTGGCATAGTTACATGACCTGTATGTTATACTTTCTTTTTAATTTAAAAAAGGAAAAAAAGGAGTAAAAAAGGTTAAATATATACACAAACATCGTGCTCTAATTGGGCGTAGCCAGATGAATATCTAGAAGATTCTGCAATAACCCTAATACATCTTCAATCACTCGCTACGCCTACCTATATAAATAATAATTATAATTCATACCTCATATATAATAAAAATTCTTTCATAATTATTAAATTATTTCTCCTCTCTAGACTTGTTTTCTCCAAACTCTTACAATCTAATATTGATTTCGAAGCTCGGAATTATGAATTTTTTCGAAAAATATCTCCTATTAAAAGTTATTATTTATCATAATCTACTATAATATGCATTTCAAAAATAATTAGTAAAAAGTAAAAACATTAAATTTCTTAATTTTTTACGTTTGTTTGCCGGTGGGAGAAGATTTCCCCCCTCGAAGCGTGGTGTGGGCTCTTTGAGAAGGTCCTCATCGGCTGGACGATAGCGGAACACCCGCTGTGGTGCGGGTTGTAACTTCGAAGTACGTCCTTTTTGTAATGGGTTGCGCCCTGGGGGAGTTGTTCCTTCTTTTGTTTTCGCTGTTTTTGTGGCTTCTGCATTGCTGCAGCGACTCTCATAGACGCAAGAAAACAATCTCGCACCTCTTTTTTTTTTGTTTTGAACTAAGATCTTTTTGCAAAAAAATAGAGTATTAAAAAAGATTGGAGATGAATACTAATATTCAATCGGAAAGATTTCGCAATAACCCAGTGCATATTTCTTCTCTTAAGCAAATTGTCCCTTTCTACCAAATTCTCTCTAAATTCTTTTTCAGATTTTGTTATTTTTTGTTAATTTTTTTAATAGATATCTAACTCAAATTATCAATATTAAAGGTAAGAATCCGTCAAAATTTATTTATGTGTTTATTTTCAAATTTATGCTTGAAAACTTGTCTACTTCGCCCATTAAGTCCAACTGTAACGCAATGGCACAAAACCTTTTTCATATGTGTTTTATTTTTCATATAATACATTGATTTTATTTGAATGTTAAATAATTTAATTGCTTTTAGGTTTTGATTTGTTCATTTACATTATATTTTAATTCTAAATTGATCCCGATAAGCCTTCTGGAAGAGTAGGATTCAGATAAAAAACAAACAAGTTATAAGACGTTATCTTAAATTTGTCCAATCATTTTAGATGTTACAAACTGCTCTCCACAAAGTAAGCATTCTAGCCAATAAAATTGGGATAAAATCATTTGTGTCCTTAAAATAATTAAAGGCTTTTTTCCACTAAATAAATACTATTAGAGAAAAGTTATATTAATTCACGTAATTGACCAACATCACAAAAATATGCAATGAAAATTATATTCCTTCCTAGTCTTTGCCAATCAAATAGCTATTTCATACGAGTTGGTCATTATGATAGATTTTATTGATTTTTTCTGATTAAAAATTAATTCTAAAAAAAAGATCCAAATATAAAGTGTATGAAACTTTGATCGAGTAACGGATGTCGACCGCCAATAATATTAAGTTGCATTGCTTTTCCTTTGAAATAATTAAGTTGCATGGTTTGGGAGAAGAAAAGAAGAAAAGAAAAAGAAGTTTTTTTTTTTTTTTTGTTTTAACAATGTCATCTAATATAATGTATTAAAGTGGTTGAAAATAAAGTTAGGGTACTTTAAATAAAATAAAATATAATGGGAATTTTGATCAAAATACATGCTATAAGAAAGATTTTTTTAATATTTATTATCTCATTAATGAAAGATATTAAATTGAAACAAAAGGCCAAAGTACCTTAGGCATGGTTTGATTATCAAAAATTTTGGATATGAAAAAGTAATCTTATTTTTTATTATTAAATATGAAAGAGACCTGCTAAAATTCGATATGTTGAACATCAAAGGATGATAGAAATTATGAATTTAAATCTGGAATGCATTTAGATCAAATTCCTCAGCCGAATTGAATCCGTATGTAATACTGTCAATATATCAACATGCTCTGCCCCTGTAGCACTAGAAATAGGAACAACCATTGCTGCTTGCAGATCTCCCGTGTAGTGCCGAATGATAATCCCTACTCCTGCTTTATCTGCAGTCCAAACCCCATCAACAGTAATCCCAAGGACACTGGTGGTGACCAGCCTGCCATTGTTGTAGAAACACACACATGATCTTGTTGTACTAACTGTGCAACCTAAAACCCTTCAAGGAAATGGGTTGTTGAGAGCAAAGCCTCCTCAGTCCGAGAGGGGGGAGGGGGAAATTAAATGTCCCTCCAAAACACATTTATTAGGGAAGTTCCATGTTAACCACAAAATGATCACAAAAAGTTCCACAGCCTCCTGTGCTATGAACTATGGGTGATGTGACATATTTACAAGAACCTCCTTCAGACTAAAGGTTCCTTTGTATGCCCAGTCCCATGACAATTTGCTAGTCCTCAAGATAGTCACTGCATATAGACACTGCWAAAATAGATGAACAGATGACTCATTTTCGTTGCCATAGAAAGGAAATGAAGTCTCCARAAGAACAAGGACGGAGACAAGATTTTGGCTTTGATTAGTAAGAGTAAATGAAAAAATATTGGGCGCGACTGTCGCCTCCCGCCACTCATAATTTCTTCCTCACAGGCAAAATATCATGACAAAGATGCTGCCACGTCCAAATTAGTACCTTTGTATGGAGTCTCATTTGCCACATCAATTTCCAAAATAACCCATGGTCTCTGGATAATGAAGAAGAAGATATATTCCTCTGCGAAGCACATCTTCGGAAAAAAGAAAGTCCCAATCCATATGCCGACTTAACAYAGAATCRACCAGATGCATCATAATGCCACATAAGTTAGTCTGGGCAAGAACTCTATGGCACGTATATAATTACATACATTATAAGATTTTCTTTTAAATACTTCTCGAGTGCTTTATTGGTGTAATAATGTCGAATTTCTCGAGAATATAATGCATACTGTTGCTTTGGCATAGTTGACACCAAACGCTCTATTTTCGCCTTGCTTAGCCAATAACTCCTCCATTTCTTAGTAAACATCTTACAGAGCCATATAATAGCGCGTCGTGTATGATGGCAATTTATCTGCTGCAATAGTCYGCCACCTGTGAGTATCAGTTCCACAATGAGCAAATAATTTGTGATTCTCTATATTAACAAAAGAATTCTACAGCATGCAAAGGAAAAACAAAAAAGAAAGAAAGGCAGATAMCCTCCTCCTATTGTGCATGGGAAGGTAGCAGAAGTYTCCAAATATATAAAGGAATGAGAGATGGGTTTGTAAAATTACTGCTAATTGCATCTGTGAAAAGAGTGAGTTCGTCCAGGGTTCCATAGAGATCGTATACGTCGTCAAGAACGGACAACATGGCAATTACTTTTTTTGAGAAAAATTCTGGCGAAGCAATATTTGGGTTTAAAGTATGCTCCTAATATCCAGAAGTAGCACTCAACCAGCCTATCTCTTGCAAAAGCAAAGTTCTTTGGACAATCTAATCCTTTCCACCATCTGCAATATCACAATAAGAAATTAATAGAAGCTCTATTTTCGCTCTCCTTAGAAGTAAGCAAGTCAAGTAGAAAAATCTCCATGTCTGTTACCCTCCTAAAACTTACTTTATTATCACACTTAGCTCCTTCTAATGCAAATTCTGCAACATATTGGACTCCAGTTTCGAAAATTTTAAGAATATGGGGTTATACGATTCATCACTTTCATAAGTAGGAAAGTAGAACCTTGCCGCTATCCTAATCAGGGCTTTCCGCATCGGCAGTTACTAGTACCTTCCTAACTTCTGCTGCTTCCTGCGTGAATATCGCTCAATGTGGGCAATAGAGACTTCAGATGAGAAGATGTAAATGTCAATGCTTCATCAAGAATACTCTCCCCCACATGAAGTCAATAATGAGCTGCCTCGTATAGGCTTAGAATCCCCTTTCAAATTTTTGCACGTGAGAGATTCACTAAAATTGTCTTCTTGATCCTTGAATTTGTTGAATACATCTAACCCATTTGAAGAAGAAACGCATCATGAGTACGCGCAGTGTCTCATCCTCTTGAGACAGCTCCTCCTCAGCGTGTCTACCTTATCTTCCCCCTCCTCATCCCGAGTATGCTGCTTCTCCTCCAGAGTATTTTGATCATCTTCCAAACCAAAATTTTTCCCTATGGACTCCCCATGCTCCACTTCCGTTTCGCCGCCACCTCCCCCTTCCCATGGCATAACATACCTGGGATGCTAGGACATTAACACGTCCTAAAGAGGATCCACATTAAAAAGTCCTCTATATTAGGAATCACAAAGTCAGGTTTGATAGCTAGGAGATGCTTCATGACCAATGTATATCTGCTGGTTTGCATAGGCTCAAGGCAGTATCACACCATCTGTTCAAACGTCTTGCTCCTGAAGAAATCCCCTATATCTGTTGTTTTCTTTTCTCAGACTCTGCCTCATTCCGCCAGTACTCCCTTTCTCTAAGCCAGCTTACATTATTCTCTTCCACCTTTTTTAACTTCTCACTCGTTTCATACGGCTCCCTTTCAGTCTCTCCCACCTTTGTCTTCAAACCTTTCAGCGTTTCATCCTTCTCTACCAATTTTGCACGCAAAGCTGCCTTCTCGTTTTCCAAACTCGGTCACTTGTGTCTGATGCTCTTCCTTAGTCACTTCTCGCCTCCACAACATCTCCTTCAGAAGCACCAGACTCTGCCCTCCAATAGCACCAGAGGCTCCGATAAGCTCCTCATCACTGAGCTTTTCTGTATAACCCACGTCCCGAGGAGAAAAATCGAACTCTATAAATTGTTGGGCGTGCTTAGGTACCACCACCCAGTGATTGTTCGAAATCTTATATGTGTATGTGTGCGCGTGCGCACGCAGTAAGAAGAAATAGGTAACCTATTCTAATTAYAGTTACCTAAATCTAATTGAAACAACTTACTGATTTCTAATCTCATTTGGATTAGATCCATAAGTAACACCATGAGCTTCTTAACTTCATTCAAATAAAATTTTGATCATCGAATTCTAATAATCAATATTCTTCTAGATCAAACTTTCTGTCATCTTTAATATGTTCTTTCGAGTATTTCCATCTAATTTGAGTTTGTTGTTTTCAATCATCTTTTTGCTCATCAAGTTTCACATGCACTTTGATCAATTGCATGCTCGAAAATTGTCATCTCTTTTTCGTCGATTATTATTCAAAGTACTATCACATCATTGGTAATCATCTCAATATTTTGGTATCATCAAAATCCAGAGATTAATCCTTTAGGATTTCCAGAACTAATTGCGGATTTATTCTAGCTATGAATTAATACATCAACAAGTTGTTTTAAGGCATGATCTTCCGCTTTCATAAGAAACCCTCTATCTCAAGAAGGTTGCCTTAAATGTACAAAACGAAAAAGGGGAAAATTGAACCTTGTTTAGTTATGTCTTTTTTCCAACCAACATTAGCCTGATTTTATTTTAAGGCATGATCTTCCACTTTCATAAGAAACCCTCTATCTCAAGAAGGTTGCCTTAGATGTACAAAACGAAAAAGGGGAAAATTGAACCTTGTTTAGTTATGTCTTTTTTCCAACCAACATTAGCCTGACTTTATTTTTTTATCCCTAAAGTGACCTTGATTAGTGGTCAATATGCATAAATTTTCTCATAAAAGAACTTTGTAAGTGAAATAATTAAACATTTAAATGATGATAAATGTTTCTGTAGTACCCTATCGTTATTATGCAAACTGATGATAAATGATGTAGCAACTTTAGAATATTACACAATAAATATGCTTATATCTTGTTTCTTTCTCAAATTCAGAGAAAACTTATACTAAGTGAAATAATTAAACATTTAAATGATGATAAATGTTTCTGTAGTACCCTATCGTTATTATGCAGACTGATGATAAATGATGTAGCAACTTTAGAATATTACACAATAAATATGCTTATATCTTGTTTCTTTCTCAAATTCAGAGAAAACTTATACTAACTAAAGTAATTGACCAATATATAAAATATGTGTTGAAGATAATATATAAGATCGTTCTAAGTAGAGGCTTCGTTTGTCATAAAGGCTTTATTTGTTAAAGCAATGCCTAATCCAACATTTCAAATTTAGATTTTGAATAATTATTTTCGTATTTGATATGAATTTTAATCATGAATTTTATGAGATTATCAATTATCGTGTACACCAATTTGTTATTGAATTGTGGTTATATTGAAATAAATGAGTACTCAGTCGATGGCTCCAAGTACTAGTCTAGTAGATAAAGTACTGTGTTTGGCTGGTCCCTAACGCGAGTACCTGTTGAGCCGCTTGGACGACAGTAGTTTGGAAGTTACGAAATGGCCAAATCTGTAGATCATGCCTATGGTGAACCAGATTCGTTCGGGGGGGCAGCTGCATCATATCGTACCCARAGTATATATTGGACGCTCATACCCTTCGTTAGGAGGTTTAACTCGGAGCGACCGACTCCTATAGCCGCGGCTAGTCAGTTAAATTGTTACTATTATTCATGGGGTTCGGTTGTAAATCACATGCGTATTCGGAGTGATAAGGTTGGTATATATTGATCCCGTAGAGTAAATTTCTTACGGTTAAGGTTTGATTCTCTTGACCTTATACGTGACATGAAAAGTTTTCTTGCATGTTTCTTTAGTTCCAGAGTTGAATTTTTTGAACCATCCCTTTTCAGATAATGATTTTCTATTAACAATTGATCTTTTCTCATTAAACTGAATCGCCATCTTTTCTATATATTATTATTCAAACTGTACATTAACACACACTCATGGTACAGACGAGTATTGAAGTTCGGCAACTTCAGTTTTAGAAGAGTCAGGTTGTTCATAATTTTTGGTGAATCTTAAGAGCTCTAATCCTTTGTAATGATTAGAGTATGTATGATCACTGAGGGTGGTTCTTAGTGTTGTTCTTTTATATTTTGGAATATTGTACAGTGATGTTTTGTGTTCTAAAAAATTAGAATCATGTACATTATATGATTTTGTAATTAATGAGATGTTCATATTCCAATTATGGATTTAGTTGTTTTGATGTTCAACTGCATCAACTGTCGAGAGGCAAGCAACGCCTGCACAGCCCCAGCGGAACTTAAAGGAGGATGAGTTGTCACAATGTATAGAAAGAATTGTGAATATTTTAAATGACATTGCAAAATTAGATATTCATAATTCTATTTGCTTTATCCCTAGTTTTGGTTGAAGTAGAGTAGAATGAACAGATTCTTGAATGCAAATATCCATTAATTTGTCTGCCTTCTCAAGATGTCTTCCCCATTTGAGGTGCTTATATGCTGTGTTATATTTGTAGTCATCGAGCATTAGAAACAACAAATTTAAAGGGGATTTTCAACTATGTCCTTTTAGTGTCTTTCTATGATGGTGGATTTTTCCTCAATCTTGCATAGAATATTTTGGCATTTGAAAGATAATAAAAGATTCTATTGGATCGATTGRATGTGAAGCGAATTAGCATAGTACAAGGTTGGGTTCACATATAATCATTTGAATGGTTAGAGGATATTGATCACCGAGTAGGTACGTGGTTAGATTTCAGCATTATATATATATATAAAGAACTTTATATGTTTCCTCCCATTTTATTTGGCAACGTTGTCCCTAGTACATTTTATTCATAAAGGACTTGATGTACAATTACAATCGATCTACTAATTTTAACATGACCAGTTCAAAAATCCAATTTTACTTATATCATGAACATAATATTCAATATTTAGGCACTCAAATCCCCGAATGCTAAATCTCATTTGGAGATCTAGAATGATATAGTTATGACTCTGTCGTCATATTTTRATAGGATCAACTAGCAACAAGGTAATGAGATCCTTGAGCTTGATTTTGGGAAGTGTATAATTGTCTTGATTTCTGTATTRTTTAGTCAAATGGTCTTCATTTGTGTATGATACATGTGTAACTTTGGCCAKATTGACTACTCTTTCGAGAAGGGGCCTTGGTACTGCAGTTGGTTCAAGACATTCATCGTTAATATCCTTCCATGCATTTGTTACCATTCTTTCAAGCTCAACATATGCTCTTGTTTTGATGCATTGTTGTGTTTCATGTAACATTCAACGGCTGAGGCGGCATCTCCTCTCTCCTGCTCAAGCTACACAAATATACAATAACAATAATGGTTGATAAAACACATATAAATTAATGCTCAGGTAATAAAATTTAAGGACATGATGAAAACATTCAGGATCGATTTTTCTAAGTAAAAAAGTAAAGATTTAAAATCAGCTATTGTTAAGCTTAGATATTGTACATCTTAGATAGGTGAATGATAAATTTCAAAAGCTCGGTTGGGATAGAAATATAAGCCGGAAAACAATTTATGAAAAATTAAAGGATGGAAAGTTTCATGAATCAAGTATGGTACCTCATGTCCAGCCAGGTCATTCATTAGTCGTCCAATTACTGATGCAGCTCTAACAAGTAAAGGTTCATTGGACACCCAATCAAAGGCTTCCTTTGTTGCCATTTCTCCCATGCCGAGAACTGAATTTGTCCCAAACGTAATATACGTACTGGTGACAAGACCAATCTTCAAATACTCCTCAACTGTTGGAACATAATCATCATAATACCATTTGGATTCTTGGAAGTATGCCCCAACGAATTGTTTCATCTGAAGAAAAGGATAATTAGTTAATTACCATATAGAATTTTCTTTTAAATACTACTTAAACGTTAGTACTATATATTTTTTGTCCACTTTAATTTAAAAATATAATGCTTTATTAGTATAATAAAATTTATTGATAGTATATAACGCGTACTGTTGCCTTGGCATAGCTGACACCAAAGAGTCTAGTTTCACTTTGCTTAGCCAACTCCTCCATTTCTTGATAAACATCTAAGAGAGCCTGATAGCAGTGCCTCATGTAGCATGGCAATTGATCTGCTGCAGTAATCTGCCACCTGTGCGTCTCACTTCCACAATCAGCAAATAATTGTGATTTTCTATGRTAATAAATTCTACAGTATGCAAAGGAAACACAAAAAAGAAAGAAAAGGCAGATATCGTCCTCCTCTTCTGCAAGCGAAGGTAGCAGATGTATAACTGTCCGAATACATGAAAAAATCAGAGATTGATTTGAGAGTACTGTTTAATTGCTTCTGTGAGAAGAGTGAGTTCATCCAGAGTTCCATAGAGATCGTATATGTCATCAAGAACAGACGTCATAGCGATTACTTTTGTGAGAAACATTCTGGCAATGCAATGTTTAGGCTCAAAGTGCACTCCTAACGCCCAAAAGCAGCACTCCACCATCCTATCTCTTGCAAAAGGGATGTTCTTTGGAATATCTAATCCTTTCCACCATCTGAAATATTACACTAAGAAATTATTAGAACCTTTGTTTTCTGRGTCCCTAGAAGTGAAGTCCAAGCCTTTTACATTCCAAAAACTTACTTTGTTATCCCACTTAGCTCCTTCGGATGCAATTCTGTAGCAAGTTGAAGTCCAGTTAACAATATGGTATTATGAGATTCATCATTTATYTAAATGGGAAAGTAGAATCTTGCCGCAAKCCTATGTGGGGCTTTCAGGATCGGCAGCTCTAGGGCATGACTWACTTCTGCAGCATGAGGATCGCTCAAAATGGGCAACAGAGATTCAAGATGTGAATATGTAAATGTCWATGCTTCATCAAGAATACTCTCCCCATGCACTCTAAAGTGAGCTGCTTCGTATAGGCTCAGAATCCCTTTCAAATTATTGCACGTGAAAGATTCACAAAACTTGCCTTCCTGATCCTTGAATTTGTTGAATACATCTAACCCATTTGAAGCAGAAAACCCAACATGAGGCATATGTTAAATGTGGCAATGTATAAAAACAAAATATATCAACCTCCACAAAGCACAAAAGCAAAACACCATAGCAAACTACACAAAAGGGAGAATAAGAAAGTACCAAAAGTGAGGAGCAAAACGAACCATTACGAAACCAAATCATCCAACAAAAAGAAAACACGCAAAATGTCTAAAAACTAGCATATGGGACTGTGTTGCAAAAACAGCAAACAAAAGTAAAAACAAACAGCAATATATCTCTCCCGTTGGGAGCATAGACAAGAAGGAAAAAAAACATCAATGAGCAGCCTGAAGATGAGCAGAGCAACGAGTAGCCGCTGATCAGCCATAATGACATTCACCGGTACTATGAAGCACAATGAGAGCATTAGCTTCACTGGACTCCCTTGGACCAGCAAACTCTGCTGGAGGAGCATAATCCACCTGAGTAGTAGCATCACGCTTAAAGACCACCTGCAGGTCCTACAATGCCCGAAAAGCAACAAAGACATGATGCTTCCAAGAAGAACCATGCATACCAAAGACAGCAAGAGGAGCACCTGAGGTTGGTAAAGGTTGAGAATGAACAAGTGCCCTATAGCTCTTGTGGTTCGCAGTGCGCAATCCCAAAAATAAATCTTTTGGGCTGACCTTAGGCTTCACAATATCCACAAGTTGATGAATCGAACACGAAAATGATGACAATCGATGCTTCCCTCCACTAACAGCCTTAGTGAGGATACGATCGAACACGAGCTATGCCAAGTCAATGGACAACCCAGTACCAATTGCATGCAAAAATTGAGCACAATCAGTTCGAATAGTAGCATTATGCTTCAATGGCAAGCAATTCGTTACTGACAGTTTATGTAGTAGCCGATAATAAGGAGACAAGTTGGATGTTAGAAGCGACCCAAATGCAAGTCAAATAGATATGGCTGACTCTGTCAATGTATGTACAACAACGTGCATGTCCAAACTCACAGTAAACATAAAGGTAGGATTATGGACAACAAACAAAGTTAACATAGAGGGCCGTAATAGATGGAGTAAATGGCACCCAACTACCACGATAATATACACGAGACTCATGAGCATTAGATGAGGACACACGAGATGGCAAATGAGCATAAAACTCGAAAACAATAGACTGGGATGGAGATAATAAATCCGTAACGGTATGGAGCCAACCCCTGGCCAACAACAGCTCACTAAACCAAAATCATCAAAGTCCTCAACCAATACCAACATTTCACAAAGTAGAGGTCGTTTAACAATTTTTTGTTTAAAGAAATGTCAACTGTCATCATCCAAAAAGGTGAGATGATGTGACGAAGGAGGCATACTAGATTGAGGCGAAGGTGTAGTAGAACCCACCGAAGCATAGTGCATTGACTTCCCCTTCTTACGGAATGAAGGCTCAGGAGGCAAAACCTGTGGTGGTGATTGCTCAGTAGAAACAGGTGATGTAGCTGGAGATGGAGAGGCGGCTTGAAGAGACCCAGGAATTAGCCGGCGATAAGTACCGAGGTGACCGCTTAACTTGACGGCCGAGTTTCGACGCTACGGATGAGGGCGAGATCACCGTGGAAGCAACTTCTACTAGAGAAGAGGCAGAATGACGGCGAGATCACCATCATATCCTGAATTTGACGGTGGAACTTCTTCAAAATTTGAGGAAAAATATCTCGAAGACTTCTAGCTTTGAGATCAAAGAGTAGTCTCGTTTATAGGGAGGAAGACTTTGACAATTGACGAGAGATATGGGAGGAGAATTTGAAACTTTAGAGCATCACCAATTTTGGATACACGATCTCCGTCATCCTTCATTGATATGAGGTATTATCTCTCCTTTTCAAATATTTTTGAGATATAAATACGATAAGCCAGAATATTATGATTAACTGAGTTTTGTTTTTATTAAGGATGTACCACAATTTGATTCATTCATCC
This sequence comes from Rhazya stricta, assembly GCA_001752375.1. NCBI lineage: Eukaryota > Viridiplantae > Streptophyta > Magnoliopsida > Gentianales > Apocynaceae > Rhazya > Rhazya stricta. The sequence goes on from MEJB01000014.1 coordinate 5,654,171, forward strand.
TTTCTCTGATTTTAATTGATTAAAACCTTAAATCTTGATACGTACGGATACTTTTTATTTGTGAAGATATACAAATTTGATAGGAACAAGTCGCGATATTTTAATTCCACACTAGTTAATTTGATTTAAATAAAATATGAAATTTTAATTTTGAATTTTTTTTTATACTTTTGCATACCGAGGCTGAGCTACATGGTTGGGACCCAAAATATTCATTTTTATATTAATAGAAAATAATAAAATTTAACCCTATGTAGTTTGGTTCCCCAAAACTAGTTTTCTGGCTGTGCGATTATATATTATATGCACAAAAGCTATAAGAGAGTTCATAAATTTCATTCTGAAAATAAATTAAATTCCATTTTGAAAATAAAGCTCGTGAAATTGCATTTATTTTTCAGATTTATAAAGTGGATTATTTTACTGATTTGTGTACTTAATAAATTCCAATTGAACTCATTCAATTATTTTTTTCTTACTTCTATTTTTGGAGTTCTTTATATTCTTAATTGTTATCAAATTTGTGTACTATTCATCCTTGTTATTCAATTTTTTAGTACTCTTATGTTCACTATTAACTGTAACCAAATTTCTATATTCATTGGAGTTTTGAGGATGAAATTGATAAAAKAATATAGATATAAATGTTGTTTATAGGGTAAATATATCATAACTCTCCTATTTTAACTTTGTAGGTAATAAAATGATGATTCTAGAGACTAATATACAATATATGTCCCAACAACTTTTGAAAATAAGGTGGTTAAAAAGGAGAGCTCCGACAGGCCCTTACTCGAGGCAAACAGGCACCTGTTGRGAATAGCAAAGTTGGAAAGTAAAAATCAGAGGCAAAACGGCGCAATATAGAGCCCATATTGGTGATGGTTCAAGGAGACACAACACTAGTTTGACCTTAGTGAGCCAAAAGCAGTGCCAGATTGGTGCCTTTTCATATTTTGATGATTTTTGGTCAGTTTTGAGGTTACTTCAAGTTGTAAATACGCGAATTTTGACTACAATATAGGCATTTAACCTACAATACTTTGGGGAACACATTGGAACTCTTAGAAGAAGCTTTTTGAAGGAAAAGAAGATGGACAGATTGAAGATTGATCAAGCTTATTGTGCCTTCATGATATTTTTCTATCTCAATCATCAATTCTTTATTGTTCTTATTCGAATAATTATGAACTAAGTCTTTTGTTCTAAGACCATGATGTAATCTTTTTGGATGCTATGTTATTGAATTAGATGTTTTCCATATTTGGTATATCCTTGTCATTGAAGCCTTGTCATTATTCTTAATGTTCGATTGTATAACTAGCCATCTTTCAATTGATTCAAACATTGTATAAGGTGCTTAGAGATAACACTTTTCCAATTAAGTCAAATAACTTGTGCCATGAATTTCATGTGACATAGAGATATATTTACATGATTTATGCAATCTTTGTCAACCATATGTTTAATGCATTTTTCTATGTTAAATTGAATATAGAGATATAGCTTAATTATTTAGAATAATAATTCGTTTATATCTTAAGAAAGTATATACAATATTATTGTGCCTGATTGATCAACACATGATATGTGGATTTCGGAACATCGACTAGATAACATAGTTGAAGAATTGATGAAACTCACGTGTCTTAGACTTTTTATCCATTGATTTTCCTTCTAAATTTTTTTGTATGATCATCTGGGGTTAATTACTATTTTGTTAATTTGTTAATTCTTATGTCAATTAATTGGTTGACTAAATAAAACTAGGACTATAAGTAGATGATAATCTAGATTTAATTCCCTATGGGTTTGATGTCTTTTATATTACACGATACAACCTAGTACACTTGCTAGGAAAATCCGTATCAATTGTTCTCGAAGAACAACCATAATTTTGCTTAGAAATGGATCAAATTTATAATGCAATATTCTCCATAACGTTGTTAAGAAATTTATAAAGTGTTTAAAGTTATTCGCTGAAATCGGTATCATATTGATACAATGAAAAACAAAAAGAATGATTCAAAATATTTATGTTTCACCACTATAGTCTAAGGATCTTGAACTAAAACCAATTGACATTATTGGCATAAACAAGTTGATCAAAGTGGAGAGATATGATTGAATCATAAATAAACTCACTTTCGAAACATGAGATTTTTGGACCTATAGTCCGAACATCATAAGGTGTAAAACTAGTTAATTATAAATAGATATTTATATGCGAAAAGGAGTCGAAAATAATAAATTCTTGAGGTATAAAGCAGAATTAGTACCCAAAGTTTTTCACAAAGACAATACGTTGATTATATATAAACATATTTTTATATGGATCACTAGACAGTGACATTTACATGAGAATTCCTGAAAGATTTATTTCTGCAACATTTTCTCAATAAAATCATTTCATCAAATTGTAAAAATCCTTGTATGGATTAAAATATTTTGGACTTATTTGATATCATGGTCTTAGCAAATATATATTGAATGAGAGACTAAAAATTATGATATCTACCTTGTGTTTTTTAAAGAAAACATATATTAGATTAGGAATTGTCGCAATTTATATTGATTCAAATCCAACTGAAATTCTTGAAGAGTTCAACTAAACTGCAGATTATTTGAAAAATGAATTTGACATGAGTGATCTAGAAAAGACAAATTAGTTTGCAAATTGAAGATTCCCCTAATAGATTATTTGTTTATCAATTCAAGTATATAGAAATTCTAAGATTTAACCCCATAAATGAAGACTTTTGATTCATATAATATTAATGACAATTAATCTACAATTCTCTTTTTCAATTTCTTCTCCCCTTCCCAAAGTAAAACAGAAGATAATAAATTTGTTCTCATTGGGGGCTTTGTTCATTAAAGCAACAGTTTAACCTAAAACTTGACTCCTCTTTAGATGTTGGCCATCATAGCTACTCATATTAGTGGATTATAAATACATTTTATTTACAAAGGACTTGAGGTTCATTCAGAATCGATCTAATAGTCTTATATGGTCAATTCAAGAACCCAGCTTTATTTATACCATAGAAAAAATAATGAGGCACTAAAATCCTCGCATGCAAAATCTCATCCGGAGATCTGGAATGATATAGTGATGACTCCATTATCATATTTTCATAGGATCAGTCAGTCAAAAGGTAATGAGATCCTTGAGCTTGATATTGGGAAGTGTATAATTGTCTTGATTCCTGTATACTTTCGTCAAATTGTCTTCATTTGTGTACATTATATGTGTACCTTTAACCAAATTGATTACACATTCAAGAAGCGCCCTTGGTATTGCAGCTGGTTCAAGACAGTCACTAATAATATCCTTCCATACATTTATTCGTACCTTTCCTTCAAGCTCAACATATGTCTCTTGCTTTGATGCATTGTTATGTTTCATGTAACATTCAACAACTGAGGCGACTCTCCTTTTTCCCGCTCAACCTACACAAAATACAGCAACATTAATACTGTTAAAACTAAAGGAAGTTATGAAAAACATTAATTGCATCTGTTTAATTGCAATATACTGTTTAATTGCATCTGTGAGAAGAGTGAGTTCGTCCACGATTCCATAGAATCGTATAAGTCATCAACAATGCACACCATGGCAATTACTTTCGTGAATAGCTTTCTGGCAACAATATTTAGTCTCAGAGTAT
>MEJB01000015.1:0-21463 GCA_001752375.1 Rhazya stricta
TGAGCAGATCGGATGAACAGAGAGAGAGAAAGAGAGTCAGCGACGAGGGCGACGTCAATGAGGGCAGAGGGAAGAAGATGGTGGCGTGTGTGTGTGTTTTTCTTATTGATGAAGATGAACAATCACTTTCAGATGTTAAATCTGAAAAATATTTATATTATTATTTTTTTAAAACTAAATTTAATCCTAAACAAAATTTCTTTGTGGGCCATTTTTATTCCTTAACCAACTAAGTCTAACTAAATTAAGATCTATTAATTTTCATTTAGGCCAAAATTGAACATTAAATCTGGTTTTAGTTTTGAATAAGAAGAAAACGAACTCTAATAGGTCAAGCCTAAATTAATTAACTAAAACCTCTAATCAAAATTAAATAATAAAATTTCATATTTAAATAACATACTCACACATAATGCACCAACAAATAATAATTTTGAGAAATAACTTATTTATTTCTATTTGACACATCAAACGTTATGGCCTCCAAGTCTTCCGCTGTAAAATAATTAAAACACTAATAATCATGAGTATAATCTAATTAGTGGATTAAAATATAAATTATATAATTATATAAAGTTCTTAGAAATGGGAAAATAAATCTTGGGTATTACAATGTCCTTTTGTTCTTCCTTTGAAAGTTTAGCTCCCTAATGTGTCCTATATGTTTAGCTTCAAAAAATTGGTCAGCCTTACTTAAATCTTTGTTGTGGCATTTAGACATCTTAAAGGTTGTACATTCATTCCCTACCCTTAATAATAATTCATCATTTTTTACATCAATTAGAGTCTTTCTGATGGCTAGAAGAGGTCTTTCTAATTATAAGGGCACGTTAACATCTTCCTCCATATCCATGACTACAAAATATACCGAGAAGATAAATTTGTCAACTCTAACCAAGATCTACTACCTYGGCCCCTAGGATATTTGATAGATCGATCAGCCAATTAGAGGGTTATGTTTGTAGGTTTTGTTTCTTCTAACCCCAAATGCCTAAAGATGGAATAAGACCTCAAAATGACACTAGCCCCTAAATCACATACCACAATGTTAAAAAAATAAATCACCAATATGATAAGGAATTATAAATTTTCCAGGATCATTAAGATTAGGTGAAATTTATTTTGTAACACAATAGAACATTTCTCATTCAAGCAAATAATTTTAAAATCTAGCAATCTCCTTTTATTGGAGAAAATATTTTCAAGAATTTTGAATATTTGGCATTTGAGATATGGCTTCAACAAAAGGAAGATTTATTTTCAATTTTTTCTTTTTTTTCCAAAAACTTCCTAGTTGAAGATTATCCTTAGAAGGCTCAACTACATGTGGGAAATGTAAAGATTTGTAATCAGTTTTATCACTAGACTTCTTATCTTTGCTTTCCTTTTCTTTTTCATRTCTAGGACTATCCTCTGATTCCCTATTTGTGTCTCCTAACCATCAACTCTAGAGGAAGGTTGTTCTATTTTAGAAATTTCTATATTGTCCTTCTGATTCTCTAAAACATCCCCACTTATTAAGGTTATGGCATGACAATTTTTAGGGTTAATCTCAGTATCACTAAGTAATGACCCTTGAACTCTTTGACTCAGCAAATTAGCCATTTGTCCCAATTGATTTTCCAGGTTCTTTATGGAAGCTTCTTGGTTTTGGAGCCTAGTTTCGACACTAATGCTAAATTTGCTAACTAAGTCTTCCAAATTAGATTTCTTTTCTTGAGGAGGGACCCGGGTGTTTTTGTGGTCTAACATTGGAATTATAACTAGGATGCATTTTGATTCCATGAGAAATTAGGATGATTATGCCAACTAGGGTTATCGGTATTGCAATAGGGATCGTTATGTCTAGAATTAATACCTATATAGTGTGCGCCTTCTTGGGGGTTTGTTGGACATTTAGGTTAGGATAACAGTTTTAAGGGAAATTTATACTCTCATGAGTACTACCAAAATGTTCACATGTAATCCTACCTCTTATCCCCAAATTCTTAGAAATTAGAGCTAGTTGAAGAAGTATGGTTTAGGTTGCATCTAACTCCATTGCGCTCTCTCTCCTAGCATTGTTGTTTCTCTCATTAGGCTATTGGTGACTCGCCAAGGCCATTTCTGCAAGCTTCTTGAGGTTTCTTATGCATAATACTATCCTTACTTACTAGCCACATTTATCATAGACTTAGGTGCCCCACTCGTCCCATTATAGAAAATTTTAATTTCCATCCAAATAGGTAAAGCATGATGGGGACACCTTCTCAAGTAATCCTTAAACCTCTCCCATTGCCTCATATAATGTTTCCCACTATCTTCGACAAAGTTGGTAATATCATTACTAAACTTCATTGATTTGAAAGGTGGGAAATATTTATTTAGAAAAGAGGAGGCTAATTAGTCCCAAGTAGTTATGGATCCAGATAGGAGGGAGTTTAGTCAAGACTTAGACTTACCTTAAGCGTGAAAGAGAATAATCTTAACCTAATGACATCATCACTCACCCCATTTTGCTTGAAAGTGCCACAAATCTCTAAAAGTTAGATATGAGCATTTGGGTCCTTATTAGACAATCATAGGATTGCAAACTTTGTTGGATCATTTGAATTATTGTGGGTTTGATCTCAAATTTGTTAACGGATACTCTAGGTCAAGTGATGGCGAGATGAGCCCCTTCCACTGTAGAGTGCATACTCTCTAAGGATTTTGACTCTCTCCTCATTTTCTTGGTAACTCATACTCTTAGTATTGTCAAACTCTAATTCTTTATTTTTGGATTTGATAATATCCCCCAACTCTATTATTTCACCATCTCTTACCTAACTTTCCTTCTCTAATTTGTTTCCTATCGTCTTTAAGAATAGATTCAAGATCCTTTGTATTAGTCTCTAAAGGATCGTGGGAAGATCTAGTATGCATTCAGACTAAGGAAACACATACTCGAAAGCAATAATAATAAGAAAAAAATTATCTAATCTCAAGGAAATTCAACAATTAAATGACATCACATAAAAATCCCCGGCAATGGCACCAAAAACTTGGTGCACTATTTCCTAACTAATGCACTAGTGTCTACAAGAGTATAGTGAGTAAATCAAGTGTTGATCCTACAAGGATTTTCATTCGAGTACCAAAATTACCAAATTTCCCTAATTTAGACCTACCRATTATGAGTGATATCAATTAACAACTACAAATGAAAAAAAAAAAGCACTAGAAAGTCTAATTATAAGGCTAACTACTAAAGTTCCAAAGAATTTATCAATAAAAAGGAGTTGATTAGGGTATTGATCCGATTTATTCTAATAATAACCTAAGTTAATCATAGCTTTATTGCTATAATTTCCAAATCTTATCTAATTGTTAATGGTAGAATTTTCTAAATTAGGTTTTACCCAATCCCTTGGCAAAAACCCTCTAATTTCAATTAACTAAAACCATATCCCTAGGTAATAAAGTTAATAAAAATTACATTAATGATTTATGAAATTCTCCAATTTCACTAACCATAGTCACCTACTTTCGAAAAACCACCCAATAGAAACAGATTCTATCCCTAGTTGGTTTAGTACTATAGGTTGTCGTTACCTAATTCCTAGTCAATTATTTCACCTCCTGGTCCTTCACAATTGATTATAAGATCAATTTATAGGTAGCTATTGAGAATGCCACAACGACAATTAACAATTGAGATAGTTTGGGAATGAACACTAAAGGCTCAAAAAATTCTTGGATCATTATAAAAAAACCATTTTCACAAAAATCCTAACCAACAAGAAGAGTTTAGCTCCACAAAGTCATTAAATCAACCATGGAAAACATAATAACATTATTACAATCAAGAAATAGAAGAGAAGAACCTAATTTGATGAACAAATCCTTATGTAACTTAATTGAATACAACTCCAAGATGTTCCCCGAAATGAGTTTTCCAAGTTCTCTCTCTCGAAAGTAGGCTTATGCTATGAAAATGTAATGAAATACTTGTCTTTTAGGGTTACAACATGTTCCATTTATAGAGAAAGCAAGAAAACCCTAAAAACTAATGAGACTGTGGCTAAATTTTGCAAAACATTATCGCCAATTTTTCTCACCATGCAAAAGCCAGTGCCATTTTGGGTAAAATACCAGTGCCGAATCCATTTTCCTCCTCAAAAGCTCCTAAATCCACCACTTGAACCGTTTGGCATCAATACACCAAATAGGCACCGATTTTTGCTAAAACTTAGGGTTGGATTGCTCAAAAAGCCTCAAATCAGTCGCGGCTTAGTTCTTGCCAGAATTGGTAAAAAATTCCTCCAAACCGGCGCCAATTTTTGGTTAAAATCGGAGCTGATTTTACTATTTCCGTACTTACCCAATTTTGAGGTTTTTCAACTTTTAGAAATTGCATTTTGACCCTAAAATTTTTCCTGAATTCGTTCTTTGACTTCTTTCAGCTCTTCTAACTCCGATGTTTGCCCATTTTATTATCTTTGAAATAAAAACCTTGTTAACAAATATTTCAAACCAAATATAGTGTAATACATGGTCAATCAAGTATAATGTAACAAGAATTGCCTTAAGTGCGGGCAAAAACATAGTAAACATGTGACTTTTTCATGTATCTATAATTCTCACATATTATCAAGTGTTTGCTAGGAGCCAATTTTGACTATTTTCGCACGCATGCACACACTTCCCTTGTGGATTGATCGTATTAGCATTTGAATACTCTATTTGTTTTGGCATTATGTTGTTATGAGTAACCTTTATGGTTTTCATTTTTTACGTTGTCATACTTTGTTCAAGGACGAACAAAAGTCTAAGTATGGGATAGTTGATAAACTACTTTTTATACTATATTATCCCTATTTTACTCGATTCTTTGTTGAAGAAGATATGTTTTAACTTTGCAATACACTTAATTATRTTTAAAAAGATTTATTGTAGGTTAAAACCCAAAAAGATGAGAAAATAGGTAAAAATGAAGAAAAAAGGAAGAAAAGATGCCAAATGATGAATCTAGATAAGTTTGGGGCCAACCTACAAATTTCAAAAGTTGAAAAGGACGAAAGTTTAAATTTGGCTAGGTGTTGAAATTGAACCAAAAATGGTCCGGAAGTAAACTAGGACCAGTTCGAGGCCTCCTTGCGCCAGATTCGACTGAAATTTGACTAGGATTGAGATGACACAATGCACCAGCAAGCAAGATTTCAGGCATCAGTTCAATGAGGAAGTGGATGAACTTGCACCAGTTCAGCTAACATTGGCCGATGGTTCAAGCCAAGACAAGGGAAAAGTTAAATAGAGGCAATCTAGCATCAGTTTTTCCTAATAAAATAAAACTATCGTCAATTTGGGCAATTTCTAGCACCGGTTTAACTATCGTCAATTTGAGTTTTCTATGGCATTTTTAGTCCTAATCGAATTAGAAAGCTTCTTTGACTATAAATACATGTTTTGGAACGTGAAAGAGCATGTAGATACCCTCTTAAGCAAATTTTGAACAATTCCTTGAGAAAGATTCAAGAAAAAATCAAGCAAAGGAAGCYGAAAAAGAGAACACACTCAAGAAGATAAGAAGAATTGATCGTTCATCGGGTTTATCTCACCTTCTTCTTTGTAATCATGTTCTTGAATTCTCTTTGGGGTAAATCAATGTATCTTCTTAGCTAGATTATCATAGTTGGTTAGGGTTTATGTGAAAATGATTTAATTGTTTCTTGTGCCTCTATTGTTTATGATTCTCGACTATCTTGATTGTTAAGTTATTGTGTCGTTCTTAATGCGTTTATAGTTTGATTACCCATAAATCAATCGATAATCAATTGTAAAAAATTGAGAGGTGAAATAATTCATTGGGACTCAGAAATAATAACGCATAATATTAAACCAAGTAGAGATAGAATTGGTTTCTATCGGGCAGTTTTCAAGAGAAAGAGATTGTGTTAGTGAAATTGGGAAATTAAATAAATTGCAAATGCAATTTTGGTTAGTCTAATTCACATAGAGACATGACTTTATTTAACCAAGATCAGGAGTCTATGCCAAAACATATTCAGAGCAACCTAATTTAGGGGTTTCTAGCATTAACAACTAGATAGAATTTGAGAATGCTAACAATAGAGATTGGGGTCATTTTAGGTCATTATTGGAATAAATTGGATCAATATCCTAATCAAGTCCATTTTATCACATCGAATTCATTTGAATCATTTAGGTTTAGTTTTCTAATTACAGTCTTTATCAATTTTCACCTGTTAGTAGTTAGTTGAAAAAAGCTCATAATTGATAAGTTTAAATTAGAGAAATTCAGTGATTTTAGTACTTAGTTGCAATCCTTTTAGAATTGCTAATTGATTCGCTTACTATATTCATTTGAATACTACTACTATAATTACTAGGATTTTATGCATCAATAACTATATGGCTAGTAATACATAGCATGGTTCTAGAGGCTTGGGGCATCATACCACCATAAATGAAGTCCAACTTTGGTCTAGGAAATTCAACATAAAGCATATGTTGGGTGTCAATTGTGGATTAGCACATTCTATCTAAATTTTGCAATTTTACTCCTTTGCATCCCTCATTCTCTTTCAAAACTCTGCCCTCTTCTTCCATTTGGCTTCCCACATTGCCTTCAGTCATGTTCATGTATGTTTCACATGCTTTTGTTAAATGGACCTCCGAACTAATTCTTGTTTTATAAATGTTGAAAAAAATGAAAGAACCAATTTTGAACCCAAATTCTAAGCTTGTTTTTTTCCTTCATTTTTGTGTCTCTACTTGTTTATTTTTTAATAAAAATGAACTCTAAATTATCTGTCCCTGAKTGGAATTAGGAACATGACTGATTCATWTCTCTTATTCCCTTTTTTAGCTATATGCAAATTAAGCTTCAAAAAGTTCTTTTTTCTTACTCTCTATMCGGTCAACCATAGATTGCAAAAATGCGGCAAATGAAGATCATCTACACTGAAAACTATTTTGCATTAGAATTACTTAAAATAAATTGCAGCATAAAGCAAAAGGAAAAAACATGCAGCTTCCTCAATTTCATGCCACTTCACTGAAGTAACAGAGCACCAAATTGCAAAAAGAGAGCSACGAAGCATGAAGAGTAAAATTTATTATTAGAAAAAAGAAAAAGATAGTGAACAAATTATAAATTTCTCGCATGAATACAAATACTGGAAGCATAAAAATCATTATGCAATCAATATTCACCAATAAAATGTACAGAAATGAAAAGCACACTTTATAAAGGAGGGGCAAGAGAAAGCGAAATAAAGCAATATATAAACAATCAAAGCTAAATGAACTATACAATAACTTCAAAGCCACATAAATGRCCTAAAACTCCAAGTCAAAAGTGTTTTTGAGAAAGGTGCTATCAATTTTATCGCCAAGAGCTGCCAGCTTTCAGCACCACAATGTCCACAAAGACATCCTTAACACCAGGTAGGACAGGAGAAATTATTCAGGCAGCAAGCATGAAAACTTTGCCTGCAACTTTAAGAAGTGAAAGTCCTTTTATTCCTGAGAGGTTTATAATCCCTAAAAGATAATAGGAGAGATTCAGAACCAAAACTACAATGATCAGTTAGGTCGTGAAGACTGTTTGTCCTTCTTGGACATCTCGATTGTATAGTAAGGTCCTTCTATAGCCAATAAACTCATAAGAATATTGGAGGCTCCTTCTTCTCTCCTTTTTCAGGTAAGAGAATATTGAGGTGTTTGTAATACAATAATGAGTAGAAAATAATGTAGGTCATTATTTGTAGCAGTAAATTCCCTAATGAAGAAGCCACCATGATGCAGACAATGGAAGGGGTCAAGAACAGGGAAATGCTATGTCAACCGATGATTCTAGAACCTATAGCCATCGTGAAATTATGATCTGGGAACATTCGCKGCCAAGGGTATTTCAACAGTTTTTTTGGTTCCGGTAGTCTTTATGGCTYAGAATTGCATATATATTTATTCATTCTTCTTTGAAGAGTAACTGCTTGGGTTTTTAGAAGTTGATGAGACTTCAATAATTTCTTTTAGGAACCAAAAATTCTACTTAGGAAAAAGGTCTAGGAGTTATGAATAATCTACATATCTTCTCTTAAGAAGGAGCCTAAGGCACGAACCCTTAAGGTCCTAGGCGTGACTCCTTGGCTTACTAATGCTCTGCTCTTGGTTTGATGCCAAGAGTTCTYTCTTTCTTATTATCTTTTATTTTCACCTTTCCTGTATTTTACCCATATTCTAAGCCCTAGCTTCGACACAGAATTCCTATCAGATTATGTTGCAATACTACCAAAATTTCCAGCAATTAGCCACTATTTTCAGCCTAGTTTTCTACCCAAAGCTGAGAAGAATTTGATGCAAAATCCTATGAAGCACATTTAGCATCTTTGCATTGCATCACAGTGTTACTTGGTAATGGATATTGATAGACATCTGCAATAGAATAATCAACAGAAAAGAAYATTATTTAGTTAAGTATTTATGGATTCTTTGAGTATGATGTTTATGGGATGTGGTCATGCATGCTACAGCATTGTTCACAGCACATTGTGATGAGATGAGTACATGGCACACAGCTGTACCTATGCTAGGGGAATAATAAAGGGAATGCTACATCAGACAGTGTATCCACCAAACGGATAGAGTCCTCAACTTTTTAACTTTTTAGCCTTACCAACTACCATGACATTAGCCCCTCATTACCTCGAATGACTAAGTCTTTGACGTTATAACAAGGCTGTTTTGTCACAACAGACCTTGAGACCTTCATTACCTCGCTATTTGGTGCTCAATTGTTATATTTTCCCAATATGGCATTAGGCTCGTTTCAATTTAGTTCAAGACCTAATTGCAATCCCTTGAAAGGAAGTCAAGTTCACAACAATACTCCTAAGGATGTACAATGTCAGTTTGGGCATAACCCTAGGCTAAGAAAAATGCTACAACATTGCTCACCAGTGCAAACACTACATGGTCGTCGCTATRTTCTCYTTGAACTGAGTCAAGCAATGGTATTGGCCATAGTACAACTACTAAAGCTCTAGGTTCATGGGGTACTTCTTTCAATACTCTCACTACGAATCCTGTTTATGAATAAATATTATCACAATATGTTGGTGACTGTAGCTTACTGCTACAACAATCATGCAAACTACTCACTTGCCCAAGTTTTTCCACCAGAGTTAACATTCTCGTCCTATGTTCTCAACTTTAGCTCTAAGGAATGATTTCACAATAGGAATTAAATCACTTGAGTAAACTAAAAATTAGCTTAAGCATGCAAGAACCAAATTTAGCACATCATCATACTCAAATTCACATAAACCCTAACTAAAATAAATTAGCTCATGATTAAAAGGTTCAAACATAAACATTGCAACAAGCATTTTGTTATAAATATCAAGATAAATTTAATACAAACAGAATGTAAGAGTAATATATTAAAATGAAATACTCCTGTGAATGGATGTGCGCCTTGCCAGTTTTTGATGCTACAGCAATCACTTTAAGTCCAGTGTAGATCATCTTGTTGGCTCCATCTTCAGCTTCTATATCTTCTTTGATAGTGGCTACAGTCCTTTCACTAGTGTTCTAGCTCCCACAAAATATTTATCTAAAGAAAATGATGAGAGCCTTCTAACTTGGCAAAGAACACTCCAAAAGCCTTACTTTCTTCTTCTTCCTATTCCTATTTATTGGGTGACTCTTGCAATTTGATGGCCAATGAAATAAATTGGAATTCATGATCCAATGAGGTGTCTAGATGTGGCATTCAAGTGGCAACTTCTTTGCCCAATGAGGAGTTATTAAATGGTTGCCTAACCATAGTGGAATAAGAGATCTGATGGTGGCTTGCCATGTGGCACCTTCTTCCTCTTTATGCATGTTGACATTATTTTATTCATATCTTTGGTTTCTTCTTTACTTCCCACGTCCCTTGCAGCTCTCTATGTCAAATTTGTTCTGCTTTTGCTCAAATCACCGCCCCTGAATAGTAAAATTGCAGCCTCCATTTGGTAACTTATTTACCTTGTTTTCTGCTTCTACCTATTGATGCTGCAACGTCACTTTGAACTTCTATGTTGCAACACTACCTATGATCCATAACTTCTTAGTCCTTTTTTTCCTTTTCTCTTCCATGCAATTTTTCTACAAAACTTAAACAAGAATTAGGTAATAATTACAACAATGTTACAAAAACTAGACTAGCTTTCTATCATAAAAATATATGCTTTTTATGCTAGATTAACCAAATATAATAACGAATTTGATAAATGAATTAAATATTATGCTAGGAAAGAGACTTAAAAAGCAGTACAAACTCTRCACWCATCACTCCCCCAAACTTAAACTATTGCTTGTCCTCGAGAAATGAAAAAGAATGAGACAACGTCTATATAAAACTTTTAGAATTCTTGCCCCAATCAGTTTATGTGGTCATGATATCAACTTTCGCTTTGCTCTGTTGCTATGTCATTTCAGACATCATTGGTGAACAAAGTGTTTCAAGCATTCTTGAAGTGTAAATGCATAGAGCAATAACAAGTAACAATCATGTCATGCAAGTTTTTCCAATCTTTAGTCATGAGCTTAATGGATGAATTAAGATCAACCTCGCAAGTCTCATTTTTTCAGATATTAGAACTCAAAAGTTAGGCATTAAAGAGGCTTAAAACATGATCACTTCATCTTTTTTGTGTTGGGGRAGATTGTCATGATGCAGCATTTGCTTCTTTCTCAATTATTTTTTTCCTCTACCATCCYTCCTGTCATTCTAGTCTTTCAACACAAAAATTGACATTTGTGATAAAGATCCCAGTTACTCAAATTAGATTTGCAACTCAAGGTTGTTGCCACAAGTCTYTTTTCTAACGATGCAGTATACTTATGCCTTTTTTCACTTTTTGACGCGAGTTTCGACATTGGTGATGAAGACCCCTAGTTTTAAGGGCAATAGAGCAGGTTCCTCATACTATTTTTCAGCTTATCTTTTCATAAATGTTCCCCATTAATCTCGATACTCAAAATATACTGCTGCCTCTTTACTAACCAAGTTAAGTTTTGTAATCCTCTTACTTTGTGAGACTTTTAATGTCAAACYTGAATTCTCGAAACTACCCTAATTCRAGAATGTTACTGACTTAATTCTCATATATTTAAAATTTCAGCGGAAGCTTTTGACAATAAAGGAATAAAATTTAAACGTTCAATAAGTTCATAAATAAATAAAAAATTTAATTAACAAAACGACTCTTGGGTATCAAAGCCTGCTCCCAAATGATCTCCATGAACCATCTGGTTAATCATCAGCTGAAACATAAAAYAAGGAAATATAGGATGAGCTACTAAGCTCAGGAAGCAAATACCATACATGAATGCATGAATAATGCCCTATATGTCATAAGTTATAAAATTTCACTTTCTCAATAAAAGCTTTCTAAACATTTTTGTTTCATAAACTTTCYTTTCAAAATGTAAGAACTTTTCAAACATTTTCATTCCTTTAAAGTCGTGGGCTCACTTGGTGTAATACCTGGCCATTAAGCTTGCAGTGGGCCATTATTCTTCGGAACCCGATCACATTTTCTACCGGTAGAGTCGCAAAGTGGTTAATATTACTTTAACTTTTCCTGAATATCACCTCATAAAAGATGAATAACACATGAATTTCCCACCCTACAATAGGGTTAGGCCAGGTGCGTCGGTTTCCCACGCCTTATTTCCCACTCACATCTTTCATGGCTTTAGCTTTACACCCCTTTTTTAAATCCTTGACGTTTGAAAAATAATTTATTCATAAAATCCCTTTTTTTTTTCCAACTTCATTCCTTAAAACCTTCACATTGTAAGTGCACGAGCGACTTATGCCAGGAATAATGTAAAACACTATAACTACATGCCCATGACATGAACTAYATAAATCTGAATTTAAACCACCCAACATGTTAACGGTAGAAACATATCACATAAAATAATCCAATTATAATCACCAAACATATCACACAAAATAATCCAATTATAATAATAGAATATATCACAAAAAACAAGCCAATTATAACCACAAAATATATCATACAAACAATCCAATTATAGCCACAAAATATATCACATATGGAATACGATTAATAAGTATGGAGGATTTACTTACATAGAAATCAGATTCAATACACATTCAATTCACCTAAAAGCAATTTAATTATAACAACAATACATATGCGTTAATGAGAATGTGGGAATTTACTTAAATAAAACTCAGATTCAATACACATTCAATTCACCTAAGAGCAATTTAATTATAACAACAACACATATACGTTAATGAGAATGTGAGAATTTACTTGTAGTCCTTAGTAAATTTTTTTATTTCCGCTAGCAGGGTGCTTTGGTTGCCAACAACGTTAATGTATGACAGTATCCTAAGTATCCTAATATTATTATGCAAAAAATATTCATCTGAGACTTGTTTAACCAAATATATTTATTTAATATAGGTGTTTACCATTACTACCTTCATCATTTTTCCTATGGTGACTTTAACCAATAATTTCCGAGTTTAATTTTCATGTCAATACAAATCCCACTACTAATAGTACAATTTAATTTCATGACTACTAATCATTTTTAAAATAATAATAATCTTAATTACAATATACATTATTTTATCATACAAATCCTAGATTTCATACTAAATCGTATTTCGATATATTTCTATAATTATATTCTCCTTTTACTTATTCGTACTAAGTTAAGTTTCACATTAAACATATTTCATATTTTTCCTTAATTATTATTACATAATACAAAACCTACCGTTCGGTTAATTTAAATAAAGAAACTAAGGATTCACCTTGAATCCTGAATCTTATGTGTTGTATCGAGTCTAAGATGTAATGGCATCAATCATGCTCGGGAAAGGAATATGCTCCGGGCATACGAACAGCAATCCTGGTTGTGCACGTGCTACGTGCGTGCAACTGGCTCGAGCGGACGGCCCACGGTGCCTGGTTACCTAGTCACCTAGGTGCCTGGTTACCTAGTCACCTAGGTGCCTAGTCATCGGGTCGCCTGGTCGCCAGGGTGCTTGGTCGCCTAGTCGCCAGGGTGCTTGGTCACCTGGTGGCCTAGTCTAGTGAGGAGAACGGAGGAGATAGAGTGGCGTTCGGCATCGATAGAGAAGAGGAGAGAGAGAGAAAAAGTGGGAAGGCTGGCATCGGTAAGGGTAGAGGGAGGAGTCGGTAGTGGTGAGGGGGTTAGGTTTTATGTTTAAGGAAGAAGATTAACAGTCATCTTCTTCAGGGCATATATATATATATATATATAAAGCTAACTTAATTATAACTAAAACTTTTTTTGTGAGCCATTTTATTACTTAACCAACTAAGTCCAACTAAATTAAAATCTATTAATTTTCTTCTTGCCCAAAATCGAACTCCAAATTCGATTTTAGATTTGAATAAAAAGAGGACGGGCTCTAACGGGTTAAGTCTAAATTAATTAACTAAGACTTTTAATTAAAGTAAACTAATAAAATTTCACCTTTAAATAAACATACTCACACATTAATGCATAATAAATAATAAATCAAGAAAATAATTTTTTATTTCTAATTGGCATATCGAACGTTACAGCCTTCAAGTCCTTTCGCTGTAAATTAATCAATTTACTAACGATCATGAATATACTCTAATTAGTGGATTAGAACATAAATTATATATATATATATATATAAAGTTCAAAAAGAAAAATAGAAACTAAATCTCGAGTATTGCACAAGAGCTATGTTTCAGCATTGTCACAGCATAGAAACATCATAGGCATAGAAATTTCATCACAAGATCAATCCTCAATAGCTACCCCTCAATTACTTTAGCCAATTTATACATTATTCATTGTGATCTAGAGAATAGTCACAAAAACTCTAAGAAAGAAAATAGGTTGAAATATAGCTTTAAGCTTTCAGAAAAATGTAATAGCAAATTACCCACGTCCTAGAAAATTAAAACAAATAAGAATACTAACTGAAAATAAAATTGAAACAAACTAAACAAACATGAAAACAATATTAAAATCATCATAAGGTTCAACATCAAATTTTTAAAAATCTTTCAAAAACTTCAAATTCTTTCATCTTTTTGCTATAATATACCACGAGAAATATGGGAGTAAGAGCACTCGATCTTTTTTAACAATTAAATATTGTATATGCATATAAAAGTGCGCTTGTGCATTGTCAAGTGTGTATAACTATACGCCTGTGCATATGTCAAACAAGCTACATTAGATAAGGATCAAAATCTAAAATCAAATCCAAAATGATCACTAAAGTAAAGAAGCATAATTCCAAAATAAATTATCATTATCCAACCATATCTAAAATGAACAAACATAATTCCAAAACAACATAAGATGTAATATCCAGAATCAAGTAACAAAAGCCATAAGCCATAAAAACCATAAACATTCTAGTAGACTGCCCATCATYTCCATCTTCAGCTCCATATGTAAGTTCACAGCTAGAAGATGCTTGGTTCATATATGCTGAGACTTGTGCTTGTAGCTCGAAAAGTTGGATACAAAATCCATCCAAATGCTCGGTCATAGTGTAGTAATGGCTAGCCATGGTCGCTCTCAACATAGAATGGCTGCAACGAAGTAAATTGAGAGAAGTCCCAATATGCCTCAGTGCATTACTGCCATTTGCATATTTGCTTCTAATCTCATTTACATGACTGACATCAAATTCTTGTTCTTCTTCTTATTATTCTTCTTCTTCTTCACTTCTTGGTCATCRTCACTTGAATCTTCCTCTTCGACTTGAGATTCCAGAATTCCCATTTTTCTAAGATTTTCTTTGAATAGCATCAATGGAAGGTGTGGAGCGTAATGTACCAAGAGGCATGTCAAAGTGATAGAAGATAAGAGAAAGCACAAATTTGTATGGTAAATTCCTCTAGCCTCTATGCTTAACTTGTTTAATCTCCCATAATATGATGTTTCGTAAGTTGATTTGTCTATYGATAACAAGGTTATAAGCTAGGAAGATGCCACTATAAGCCAATTGAGTTCTATGGCCGTTGGAAGTAAGTATGCAATTCTTGATCAAGAAGTAAAGAACTCTATGTTGGACAAGAAATCGGCTAGATAAGGTATCATGGGAGTTCATAATAGGTCTAACATCATGAAAAATCTCACAAAAATGCCTCGAATCAAAATCATCTTCAGGCAAAGCATTGAATTGTGATCTAAATGTAACTCCCCTATTTGGCACATTAAGGACATAATTGATCACATTAAGTTACTCTCAATGCCTCTACCATTTATCCTAGTGTCCACTCTCCYATAGGCTATACAAAATTGTGTCACGTTCCCATTCARCCTTTAGGTGCCATTGGAGTCGGAACGAATCGCAGTCTATTTCTCGACAGTCACAATACTCAAAATAAATACTAGAAATACTTAATTAATTACAAAACTTCTAGCACAAAATGGGAAATTACTATTCCATCTCCAATACTTGTTGTGCTTCTCAATATAAAATCAAAACCCACAAACTCTCCACAAATTACTACTCCTCAGATAGAACAAACCACAAGAGAGAGAGAATCCAACCAATTTACATACATTGCAAGAGAAACAAGTAGGATCACAGTACTTTAACTTTAGTCAACTAGCTCAGCTTCCTGATATTCATGGAGAAAATATTTTGAAATAGGRTGAGCTAGGCTCAATGAGTCTCATGCTTATGTATGGATGTGTTCATTAGCGGAAAACATTTTGTAAAGTAGTTTACGTAAATCCCAAAAAAGAAAAGATTAAAGTAAACCTCCTGCCCAAAACATCCAACTGGAAGAAGTAAGAGTAAAACTTCATTTATGGAAAATGGATGAATTTCTAGAAAGCTGTAAGAGTAAGATATACAAAATCATTCATTCTTGGAAGTTTAAAAGATAGAAGGACTCACATGAATACAAGATTGCATACATGCTAACTTTCTAATTTCCTTGATTCTCATGCGCGAAAAACAAGTCATAAAGTAATTTCAATCTAGATCTCATGCTAAGTCGTAGTTACTATGAGATTGTATAATTAAAACTCAATTGCTATTCAAGTCCTATAACACTAATGAATCTGAACACAGGTTTATAAGTTTGAATTACTATTTAGATGGAATTTTATGTATATTCAAGTGCTAGAAAGGGTATTTTGGCAAAACTGCCTAGAAAAATAGCTTTAAACTGTCAAGATTCGAAAATATAGTCACAATTCAGTTTTCAAATATCCAAATTTCGTGAAATTAGTGTCCTTAGATTCCTAAGATTCAGAGCTCTCTAGACTGTCAATAGGTTGGCATGATAATGTTTTGGTAACTGACAGCTATAGAAAAAAGGGTCTTGACCAAATTGTAATAAACTAGTAATAGTTTGCAAAATGCTTATAACTCGGGTTCTAAAATGAGTTACTAACAAGACCTAGCAGAACATGGCCCTAAGACATAGGGGAATCTATCTATATAATAAGTTTCTAATTTAGAACTAAGGTTAGGTTGCAGTGAACTCAAAACAGTGTGGAAATGAGATGTGCAAACGAAATGGGACAGGGAGTATAATCACTATATCTCGAGTTTCACTAAGAGTTTCCTTGTCAAATCAATTGCTAAACATTCATAAAACTATAATGAGTTCATCAATGTGAACTACATTTCTCAGAATTCCCGGATCATTTCCCAGATGTTCTTAGGTTAGAGAGGTACGACAGAATCCAATTTAGCCTTGTTTAAACTGCCAGGGTACGATGATCAGGTTATATCTGAAGTTATAGGAGGTGCTGATAACAAAGCTTATGAGACTTCAACCCTAAGATGAAAATGATTCTATACATATAAATAAGTCATAGTCTGGTGTTAAAATGAAGTGAATAAAGTGGTCAAAACAGTAAGGTACGATTTCAGCAAACAAAATTGACATGTTTAGAGATTGGATTACATCTTGCATTATAAGAATGCTTTTTCAGTGAGGTGAAGTTTAAAATATTGCTACAATCATAAGATTTCTAGATACATATTGTATTCCCTTTTTTGATTCATAGATAACTCATCGTTTTATCTACAACTGAGGGGGTCATTTGCCTCAACTAGATTCCTTTGGCATGAGTTTATACTTATCATTAGTTTAATCATATTCATGTAACATTTTTGCCATATTTATACCTTCACAAAATTAAGTTCCGGATTACATTCATTCATACCTCAAGAGACTATCCAGAAGCTTAGCCAATTCCATTATTCACCTTTATGCATAAACTAGATTTTCCAGCATGCCATTCTTCCATTCATAAAAATATTTCCACCAATTCTAAATCAACTGAAACAAATCATATATCAAGTACCAAATCTCTTAATCATTCCATCCTCATATAATCTTACTTATCTAGGTATGGCAAAGAGAATGCTCATGATCATGCTTAAACTATCACAAAACACTAATTTAATACGTACGTAATARCATCTGCATTTTTCTAAGTAAAACTCATTTAGACATCTCATTGAGCATATATATATATAGATATATATACCCACTTATTATGTCTTTTAAATCCTAGATTCCTTAAGGAAAGAGAGAGAGAGAGCACTTACTTGTAAGGATGAGAAGGAAGAAAACTTTGTTGCTTTGCATACATGTCCAATAATCAAAATAAGTTATTCTTAGAACCTATTTTAGGTTAACAAGGAAGAAAATCATAACAAGAAAGAAAACCTACCTTAAAGAATTTTAATAAACTTAAGGTTCTTCAAAAAAGACTGGTTCACACAGTGGTCTTCAAGGTATTCCAACAATGATCTTACACAAATGCTATCCAAGTGAAGTGTCTAGCAAAATTCTATGAGTAAGGAGTTTAAATAAGGGTCAACCGAGAGCGTATATGCCGAGTAAAGTAGAGATGTGACTGTTATTCTAAATTTGAAAAGGCTAGGGTAGAGATATCTTGGTGGAATTAGAAGACATCTTGAACTACAAGAACAAGAAAATAGCTTGCACTTGGTGTCTTGCATGTCTTCTTTGACTACCTAAGAGACAAAAGTCTCATGCCTACAAYAGGTGGATTGCAGAAGGGTGCCAAGTGGCTAAGAGAAGAGRGAAAGAAAAGAGGTGAAGACACCTCAGTGAAGGGGAGGAAGAAAAGAAGAAAACTTTGGGAGACCGAAATCAATTTAACCAAAAGAATCCAAATTAGAATTGTGCACTTAGGGTGTTCTTGCCATTCATAGGGTTACACCCTACATTTTTCAAGAATTTGATTAAACTTTGCATGATGATTCGGTTTGTGCAAGAGGATTGAATTTTGAATTCTTGGAGAGGGCTTGACTGAGATAAGAGGAGTTAAGGAACTTAAAATGTGGAAAAGGGTTGAAAGTCGTAAAGTAAATAGAGAGTTCTCCTCTCGGTTGAAGACCAAAAGGAAAACAAAAAGAAGAAGTAGAATAAAGGACACGAAAGAAAGTAAATGAGAAGGGTCAACTATTTGTATAATGACTTTGATACTTGGCAAGATCACATGTTGGGCTTGGTTAAATTTGGCTTGAATGTCATAATGCCCAGTTGCAGATGGAGATTGCATGGCATGATCACACAGTTGTGGAGGTGAATAGGTAGCAGATTGTCTTAGCGCAGGAGGTTTGCCACCTCTATAGTGTGTTACACCATTCCAGGGGCTCCTAGTGGAGGTCATACTAGTGTACATGTAGAAGATATTCTTCCCTATCATATTGGTCGTCTAGTTGTTAGCCACCGGGGCCGATCGAGAGGTGTTGCAACATTGCATAGTGGAGCACCATATATASTACGTCCTGGATTGATCAAGAGTATGCCCCAGAGTGAATTGAGAGTTCACAATATGTTGATGGTTAGATATCGAGCCAGGGTGATGTTCAGAAATCGGGTCATGGTGATGGCTAGAGTCCGGATTRTGGTATTGATCAATATTTTGGCCACAATACTATTCATATGGGATAGGACTTGGRGATGAGGGATCAGGAGATGACTTGTTCCAGTAATGCATGAAAATGTGACCGGATATATGAGTGGATGTTGTAGGGACCAGCGCCAGGACGCCTAGTCAAGTTTAGTCTGTTGCTTAATTTTGGTGTACATRTTGCAGCAGCAGTATAGGCGGGCAATGAGCGAGGACCTTGAGGTGTCACTCACAACATGGTCTAGTGCATGTTGGTTGCCACCCCATTTGCAGCTAAAACGAGAGCATATGTTGAGGGTTTTGGACTTAGTSATCTAATACTTATATGTTTGAGCATCTGGAAAATCTCTTGTTGTCTGCATTTGTTGAGAGATGGCATCTAGAAACTAAGGGTGTGTTCTCTTTAGTATTTTGAGTTTTGAGGTTTGAATTTATTTGAGTTTTCAATTTTGGGGATTTTGTGACTTTTTGAAAATGCATTCTTTTGCCACTCTGAAAAACTGTTTTTGAAAACAAAAATCAAAAAATTTATTTACTTTGGATGTTTTAGAAAATCATTGTATTTAAAAAACTTTATTATTGAATATATATTTTTTAATTCTCGTTGTACAATTTTAGGTAATTTATGCATCTTGAAATTGGTGAATCTTGCAATAAATTTTCTATGTACTTCATATATATATATATATATATATATATATATATACACAATTACATAATTGATTCAACTTTCATGTCAAAATACATGTAGTATTGTAATAACTCATTTCTTTCTATAGTTTGGATGTAAAATTTTTCATTGGACACTTTGAGTGCATTAGCTCAGAATAAATAGTGTAATAATACTAAACTTTTCCAGTTTAACTCAAATTAGCATCATTCTTGATAGGTAGATATAAACCAGTTCTGTATAGGTATTGGAATAAGCAACAAGAAAGGTTATTTTGAACTAGTTTATATGTTACATATTTGTGTGTATGTTCACATATATTGAGATAGATCTATTGTAAGAGTTGAGGGCCTATTCACAATCAACTTTATTTTGAGAACAACAAAACATGGAATATTACTAATGATCACGTGAGTTTTATTTATGGTTAGGAAGTTCAAGTACATGAGTATCTATTGAAATGAACTTCATCGCATAGAACTAACAAGGAAAAGTAAAAGATCCTCAAGTCCAATGTACATTGAAGCTTYTACAACAATTGAAGACTTGAAGACAATAGATTASTCAYGCTTAGTTCAATGAGTTTTAATGTTATATTTCATATTGTGGCTAATCCCTTTGGGAGTTCATTTTAAGGTCATAAAACAAAATTTGTTTTACATCACAAAAGAAGTTTTAAAAAAACATTAGCCTATATAGATCGCAACATTGTCCTTAAATGTTTGATTTTTGCATTTTATGTGGGTAAGAATGCAAGCCACAGACAGAAAGACAGTCCATAACTTCAGTCCTTGACCACAAACGGCATGTGCTATTAGTTCTCGTGTCCTAGGTGTCCATAAGGTTTAGAAACCTTAAGGATGCACCACGGATAGAAACAAGGATGCAAGGGTGCCTCTATGCCATCAAATTTTTCATAATTAGTGTCTAACAGCTAGTCCAACGTCTATTTGACTAAACCTTAAAATTCTCACTATATATGCTCCATTTTAGGGCTTCTTAACGCCATGAAACTGAGCTATTAACACAAGAGAAAAATCTATGGGTTATTCCTAGAACTGAGACCTTAGAGTTAGTTAGTTACACCGATGCCCACTATGTCAAATCCAAAGTAGAAGGTAAGAGTACTAGAGGTAATTGCCAATTCTTAGGACATTCTCTTGATGTTAGTATAGCAAGAAACAGGCTTCCATTTCTCTTTCAACAATAGAAGCTGAATACATAGCCGCGAGTAATTGTGCTCAAATTCCTTAGATGAAACATACCTTCTGGACTTTAATTTAGAATAGCAAGATATATCTATTCTATGCGACAAGCTATAAACCTCATCAAGAATCCCATTTAACATTCCAGAACCAAATGTATTGAGATCAAACATCACTTCATTGGTGATCATGTGGTCAAAAGAGATATTCATGTGGATTTCATAGGCATAAAAATGATCAAATTGCTGACATTTTTACCAAATCTTTAGCCAAGGAGATATTTTATTRTCTTGGATATTTATTGGGTATTAATCGTTTTCAAAATTAAGAATTTGTTGTTTCTTCTCTTGTGATCTTGTGAATATTTGAAACTGATTGTCAATATGTGCCCCATTATGTGTGTTTGTGTTATTAAAATGCTTTGTAGAGGAATAGTTATGTTTTTGCCTAAAAAACTASCTACCGATGCACCATAAGGTACCCACAGYGTARGTGCTATCTGCAAGTTGGTAGAAGCCTCATGGATGCTGTAACACCCGAGATTTCTTTTTATTAATTTTTATTTGATTGTGTGGAATTGCGTGCCAACTATGGTTGGATAACTTTCTATGTAGTTATTGTCTTCATTGTA
>MEJB01000015.1:23388-38188 GCA_001752375.1 Rhazya stricta
GAATGATATGTTATATACAGCTGTACGCATTTCATGTCATGGGCATGTAGTTAGTGTTCTATATCATTCCTGGCATGAGCATTCATACACTGAGAAGTGAATGGTTTAGGAAATCAAATTTTGAAAGGGAAGGTATTTTATAAATTGTAACGTGTTCAGGAAAATGTTAAGATTTTTGGAAAGGAGTGTAAACCTAGCCATGAAGGATATGAGCGGAAAATGCGGCGCAGGGGACCGGCGCGTCCGACCCTACCCTCGGGGGGTAGATAATAATTCACCTCGGGGAGGTGAAGAATGTAATCGGGTTCCAAATAAGAATGGCCCACTGCAAGCCTAATGGCTAGGCGTTACACTCAGTGGGCTCACAAAAGTAATGAAAAGAAATGTTTTGTAAGTTATACATTTTGAAAGGAAAGGTTTTGTAAAGAGATTTTAAAATGGAAATGTTTTGAAGGTTTTCATTGAGAAAATGAGATTTTATAACTTCATGACATGTAGGACATGTTCTTGCATTCGTGCATGAGGTTTACTTACTGGGCTTTATAGCTCATTCCATTTTTCTCATTTTATATTTTAGGTGAAGTGTAGCTAAATGMTGCGAGGAGGTCGCTTGTRGGCAAACCATGATACCCTGAAGTTAATGTAAATGAATGTTATAGATTAAGATGGTTGTATTAAGTATTTATTATTTGGTTTAAATTCTTTTCAGCTTTCGCGAAAATGTGTCAGTGAGTAAATGGCGACATTCCTGGGTTAGGATAAGGTTCCTAATCTGGGGGTGTGACAGACGCTGCATTGACGAAGCCCACGGACACTAGGTACCATATGTGAGTTGCAATTTAGGGCACGGATGCTCTTTAGAACCCTTTTTTCATCGACACTCTCCCATATCTCCATTCTTCTTATCTTTCAAAGCACTCTCAAGGACGATTTTCTCGTCGAAAGTCCATTCCCTTTACCAACTTCATGTCAATCCTCTCTATTTTAATCTATTCCATTCCAAAACTTTCAATGGCTCGGTAATGAGGAAAAAATGACAACACTAGAGGAAGAGGCGCTAAGCTAAGGGAAAGAGGACAAGCAAGATACTTGGTTACAATTTCAAATACATTACTATATGTTTTCTCTAGCTTTGTCATTTTTTTATGTTGAAACCATTTTTCTTTATCCCTAGGCAATCAGTTTTGATGTAATAGGTATATCCATCATAGAAGCTTTAATTTTTTTCATCTTAATTTTTGGTTTAGTTTGTACAAAAGGAAACAATGCTGCACAAGAGGAAGTTGATGGACTTTACATTCATCAATCGGCACTCAATTCCTACAACTCCTTAATCAGTAAATGCAAAATCCTTGTTCATGGGAAAATGTTGTTATCAATGACTTTTGGTGGATTTCTATGGGTTATAGAGGCTTTAGGAATCAAAATTGGGTGAATATCCTCACATTACAAACTCTTATTTATCCTACCTTGATTTTTCAATTCTATGACAATGTTTTATTCCATGTTGGTGTCAATTCAAGGTTTAGAGACTAGAATCAATAGTAGATATTCTGTGATTACTCTCAATGTGTTCAATGCCATTCATAATGCGAAGTACAAGAGTTTTCTTTAGATCATCATTTAATGCTTGGCCTAAGGATAATTTTGATTGAAAGCGATTTTGTRAGATCTCYCTTGGTGTTAGATTATTAGAAACTCACATGATGTATTGTCAAGCYAATTCCCTATCCAACATATGGTTCTCTACACTCTTATCAAGAATTGCATTCTCACATCTCAATGTCATAGAACTCAATTGACTTATAGTGACATATTCCTTATTTATAACCTTGCCATAGACAATCAAATAAACCTTGGGGACATTATTTGGTGGAAAAGAAAATAAGCCAAGGATAGAGGTTATAGAAACTTACCCTATGGGTGCATTCTCACTCTTTTATTCTGTTATCTTGACAATCCTCTTGACACTCTATTTTCCAATCCCTCCATTGATAATATCCAAAGATCTAATCTAAGRAAAATAGAGTTCTTGGAGCTCATGTTGAAGASGATGAATCTAATGAAGAAGAAGAAAAGAATGACGAATAAGAACCACAAGAAGTTGATGCAAGTCATGGTAGTGAAATGCATAGGAAATATGCCAACGATGACAATGCTTTGAGGCACATTAGAACATCCCTTAACGTACTACATCGTAATCACTCCAAGTTGAGATCGACCATTGATAGCTACTATCACTCGATGACTACATGTTTGGATGGTTTTGGCATCCAATTTTTGGAGTTGCAATCACAACTCTGAGCCTACATGAATCAATCTTCTTCTGGCCATCCCCGAAGAGATGAAGATGAAGACGAAGATGATGATTAGAATTTTTTTTTTTTTTATGATTATGACTTTTATGGCTTGTAGCCATTCTTGTTTCTTGTTTTGATTAGTTTCCTTTCCATGTTATCTTGAATTCATGCTTGTTCTAGTTTTATGATGTTTTGATGTCAAATATTCCTTAAATAGTAGTACATGTAAAACAATACAGTTCCTGGAGTCTGTCCAGTATTTTTGTAAAACCTATATCTCATGATTTACTAAGGCTATGGCCATGGTTTGGGCTTGTTTTAATCCTAACATATGGTAATACACTATAATAGGATAAAAACTATATTTCAMTAGTCATATTAAATGAAAACAGGACCGAAATAGAGCATATCACATACTATTTCCAACACTTTCGAGCAATAAAGCATATATCAAGATCTTCTCATGTTATTAACTCTTGTAATCACACTCTCACTAAGTATGCTCATTCACCATAGAAAACCATCTTAAAAAAACATTCTAGTTTGTTCAAGATCTTAGCAAATCTCAACTATCTCCAAATATCCAAACAACAAGCATGAAACTCACATAAAACTATTTATAAATTTGATTTATCTAATCTATCTAAAGCTGTAAAATACCTTCACATGCATAGCTATAAAATACATAAAAGAATTAACCTTGATYGTAAGAGAAAGGGTAGTGACTGGTGTCTTGATAGAGCTCTAGGCAAACTGTCCAAGGTATTGATCAACATGGAAGAAGAAGAATAGAGTTTTGGTCATGGTAGTTTGATTAAAGATGGAAGATAAACTAAAAGAAAACATTTCTTACCTTATGAAGTACAAGAATTGAGGCTGCTGGAGGCGGGAGGAGCAAAGTAATGCAAGGGTGAGATTGGCCGAGAGAGAGAGAGAGAGAGAGGTGAGGGGAGACAGAGTTTAGCTGTGTGTGTGTGAGAGAAAGAGAGAGAAGAGTTTGGAGGGTTGAGAGAGAGTTATGTTTTTGCAAAAATGAAATRGGAGAGAAGAGCGGTAAGGCCAGTAGGGGTTTTAGAGGGAAAATAATTAATTTTGCTTGAAGAAAAAGAAGGAAAATGGCTTACGTAATAAACCTTATTAATCTTCTCCAATAAGGATCAAGAATGGCTTCTTTGAGAAGCCTAAGTAAATCAGATTTTTTAGGGGAATTCAACGAAATAAATCAGATACTTTGACCTAGAATTTCAGCCAATTAAGAGGAAAAAGAAGAGGGAAAAGAAAAAGAGAAATCAATTTGAAATGTGTAGTAGGTTGGTCAAAGGTCACATGGGCAAGGGTAGAGTCATTGGTCAAGTTATGGGCGCCCTATGCATGCATGGAAAATGTCCTACTTTGCATGCATTGGCTGATTCAAATAAAAAGCATTCTAGTAATTAAACTACGGCTATAAATATAATAATATAACTGATGAGCACGCTTCTCAAGAMATGTACAAATTTTTCAAACATGATAAATTTTTTTCTAACTAGGCTCAAAAAATAAAATGGATAATACATGCGCATAAAACAAATAAAATAAATTCTAAATTAATTATCATAAATTGCTAATTTTTGAATCATGCGCTCAATACTAAGCTAGAAGGATAGCTATTCATATTCATTATACTAATTTTTAAGCCCGAGTAAATTGCAGTTTTGCTAAGAAAACAGGGTTCTATGTCTACTGACTAAATTTGTCCAATTTACGTACTTCACTAATAACTCTAGCTATGCAGTGAGTTATGTAGAAAAGTCATCTCATATTAACCTAAGAAATGGTACTTCTATTTCTATACCATATTCCTAATTTAAAGGCACAATTAGGTGTAGTAACGTCCTACACTCAGTACGTAGTGCAATGGATTAAAGATGAGCAGTGTGGGTTATATGATCTATAGCTCGAGTTTTTCTAGGGATGTACTCATATAATTGGCCACGTTTTGTTCCTAAGACATCAAAGGTTACATCCATGTAAACCTCAACATCTAAAAGTGTGTGGTTAACTACCAGATTTCACCACAACTATCAGATGTAGTAGGGGGGATCCTAAATTGACAGGATTTGGAAGATTTGATCATAATTTGAGATTTAGTAATCCAAATTGGTTGAAATTAGTCTTAAATTGTCCCCAGAAAAAATGATATTTCGAATAATATAGCATATATGCCATAAAAATGCATAATCAGATCAGAAACTCCTCAAGATAGTAGGGCATTTGTCAATCAKGTAGCACTGGTAGCCTATGGTAACATGATCATRTCTTAAGTTCTTGTTATGCTATTTGCAAGATCTAGGTCTTATTTCAAACCTAGGAAAAAAAGGCCATAACTCAGTGAAATTGTAACTTATATCTAAGTCTCGTTCAAAGGGTAAACCTCCAACTAAAATGGGGCAAAAAATATTGAACATTCTAAAAATTCMATTTTACTTAACTAGGTGGAATTTTTTGTTTATAACCTTATCTAAATCAATCCAAATTATGCCAAGCTATAGGTCCCTATCTAAATCAGAGTATCCTTGTTAATTTCATAGCTCAATTCTATAGGTTTCAACCACAAATTTCCACTACAACCTCATCAACAAAAATTCCTGCAAGCAATTCTCTAGTAGTCAATATTCTTCCGCATCATATTATCACTATATAAACATTCTAACATTCTAATTTCATCATTTATAAACATACAATAGCATGAAAGTAGTAGACATGGCCAACASCCATTAAAGCCACAATTGTAGTCATGAATTATGCTAATACTACTTGAAATCTTAAAAACAACTTGTGCTAGTACATATACAATCAATACTTGAACTATTCTTAAACTAAATAAACTCGCACATTTCTGTAATTTCTAGACCTTAACTTAAGCATGCAATTCTATAGATAAAAGAGGAATTTTAACATTTTTAAAATATGAGAAATAACTAGCTCTTGTTGAAGTACCCCAACAAGTCCTACAAAGCTGCCCAAGAGATGAATAGAAGTGGAAAGGAGATGTTCAATTTTGATTATGGCAGCAACGAAGAAGAAAATAGCACCAAATCAAGAGCGAAACCTTACCTGCTCTTGGAAGGATGATGGCTGCCGAAGAGGATGTAATACCGGAGATTATTTTTTTCGTTCTCACAAACTTTATATAATTATGTAATTTATATTTTAATTCACTAATTAGATTATATTCATGATTATTAGTGGTTTAATTATTTTGCAGCGAAAAGACTTGGAGGCCATAACATTCAATGTGCCAATTAGAAATAAATTATTACTTCTCTAATTTATTATCTAGTTATGCATTATTATATGAGTATATTCATCTAAATGTGAAATTTTGTTAATTTAATTAGAATTTTTAGTTAATTAATTTAGACTTGACCTACTAGAGTCCGTTCGCTTCTTATCCAAACCTAAAATCAGATTTACAGTTTGATTTTGAGACAGAAAAAAACTAATAGATCTTAATTTAGTTGGGCTTAGTTGGTTAAGAAATAAAAATGGCCCATGAAGGAATTTTAGTTAGGDTTAAGTTAGTTTTCAATACAAAAAGTACAAATTGGGTGGGTCAAAAGATGAATAATCATCTTCTTCCCTAAAAGAACACAAAAACCCTAACCCTCCCCACCGCCGCCTCCCTCTACCCTCCCCGACGCGCCGTTGCCAACACCTTCCTCTCTCTCTCTCCCTCCCTCTTCTTGCTCGCTGCTCATCCTTCAATGTTTAGACCAGAGCTGTTGGTTTTTTTAGTTTCTRCATCTCTACCCRCTGAAATCCGATCTCTMGACACAGTTGTGTGACTCGCTATTCATCGTTGCTGGCGAATCTCTGTTCACCATGCTCGAGCTGTGCAGATCAGTAGCTCCTATAGCTGCTRCACATTGCAGTTGATCGCCAGTATTGCTGCTCATTACAGTTATTRCCCAGATCAAGATGAAACCATCCAAAACCAAGCGACCTGGTGACCAGGCACAACGCATTGTCCGCTCGAACCAGTTGCGCGAGCATTGCAACTTCACGACAAGGGCTACTGTTCGCCATCTGTTTGCACGTCTAGAGCGCATCCTTTTCCTGAGCACGATTGACACTATTACGTCTTAGACTCGATACCACACCTAAGGTTTCCGAGATTCAAAGTGAATCATTAGTTTCTTCATTTAAATTAACAAAATGATCTAGGTTTTGTATTATCTATTGATCATGGAAAAAATATAGAATATATTGGTACATAACCTAATGTGAAATTTAAGTTAGTATGATAAAGGAGAAATTGTTTCTAGAAATATATTGGAATACAATTTTGTATAATAAAGTAATGTATACTGTGATTGTATTATTAGTATTACTGTTGTTTTAAGAACAAGTATGAGTCATGAAATTAACTTATACTCTTAGTAGTTCGGTTATTTTTTACATGAAATTTAAATTCAGAAATTATTGGTTAATGTCACCCATAGGGTAAATAAGGAACGTATTGACGGTAAACACCTATGATAAATGAATTATTTGGTTAAACAAATTCAGATGAATATTCTTTGTGTAATAATATTAGGATACTTTTGGCACATTAACGTTCTAGGCAGCCAAGGCACTCCCCTAGCTATTTAAAGTAAATAAATCTATTAAGGATTTCAAGTAAGTAAAATTCGACTTTCTCATTAGTCATGATGCACGTATATTGTTGTGATAGTTTAATTTCTCCTATGTGATGTGATTGATGGTGTTATTTCAATTGTGTAAATTAGCTACTCGTTGACATATAGGAAATTTTAAGTTAAGAGTTCATGTGGTYTATGATCATGAGCATGTAGTTTGCAATAGTTTGCACCATTCTCTGGCATGAGCATAATCATGCATTCTAACAAAGCAAATGTTTTAAAGAGCTAAATTTGGAAAAACAAATGTTTTARAGAATGAAGTTTGGAAAAGCAAATGTTTTAAAGAATGACGTTTAGAAAGATGTGATTTTTAAACGTTGAATGTTTTTCCAAACGTAAGGAATTCGAAAAGGGATGTAAAGCCTAGACCATGAAAGGTGCGAGTGGGAAATGGGGCATGGGGGACGGGCACACAAGACATAACCCGCTTGTGGGGTGGAAAAGTATGTAATGTTCACCTCTTGCGAGGTGAAAGTGAAAGGAAAAGATTAACCGCTTTGCGTTTCTACTGTAGATTGTGATCGGGTTCCAAATAATAATTGCACACTGTAGAGCTTAATGACTARGAATTACACCAACTGAGCTCACGATTGAAAAGGAAATTTTCGAGAAGCTTTGAGAAAGTAAAAATTTTGAAATTCATGACATATAGTGCATGATACATACATTCTTGCATGGAATTTATTTACTGAGCTTAGTAGCTCACCCCATATTCCCCTTTTTTAAGTTTCAGGTAATGACTAGCCAGATGGTGTGGAGAGATCGTTTGGGAGCARGCTTTGATACCCAAGAGTCAATTGCATTAATTAAACTTTCTATTGATTAATGGACTAGTTGTATACTTCAATTTTTATTCGTTTCATGATGTATTCTTTCAAAAACTTTCGTTAGTTTTTAAATCTATAAGTGATTTGTTAGTAAGTGTTATTGTTGGGGAATGGAGTTATTTCATTCATACGTGGAGTGCTGATGATATTTGGGTGTGAGATTTTCCAATTGTTTACATGGTGGATATGTTGATATTATAGAGAAAACTCTACCAAAGTTTTTGTAAACCCTTTGTATTACAATATCCAAAATTTTTATTTTTCCAATCTCTACAATCTATGCAAGGGTAAAATTGGAAACATTCCTAGGTTAGAATAGTTCCTAATCTAGAGGTGTTAYRGASGAGAAGGAAGATGGTGCTATCGGTGGTCTTGGTGAGGTGAGAGCCGAGAGAAGAAGAAGAGCAAAACAAGAAGAAATGAGCGAATGAGCAAGTTGGCTAGGAGAGATAATGAAGGAAAGAGAGAAGTTTAAATTTAAATGAGGAGAGTAGCTTGTAGGGTAAGAAGTAATAGAGGTGTACAATGTGAGCTTAGAGGTTTCATATAGGAGAAGAGAGATGGTTTTGGTCATAGTTAGATAAAGTTCACATGGGTAGGTTTGCATGCATTGGTGGATTTTTAGGCAACCCTATACATGCATAAAAGATGGTCAAGCTCTTCATGCATTAGTTAATTCAAATTGGAGGGTAGGCTGGTAATTACACAAGGTTGGGAATTAAAGAATAAAAACCACGCGTGTGCTTCCTTGGAAACCATCGAAATTTCCTATCGTGATTAAAAAAAAAAAATTCTATTGCTCAAGTCTAAAATTCAAAGAATAATACACTAATACGAAACTACCTAAGTAATTAAATAATGCTAAAAAGACCTAATTATTATAAAAAATTTCTAATTTCTCCATCGCACTCTCATTACTATGAAACCCTAAGTTGTTAACCTATAATCAGATAAACCTAGGGTTTTTTTCAAAACATATACGTACAGGACCATATTGAAAAAGGTCATATCAATAGTAGTACTAACAATATAATAAAACTCCAACTATTTCATACTTTAGTCGGTCACCAACTCCGAAATCTTTACAAATTTCCCTATGTATATGAATCATCTCTTCACTGCCTCTATCTCTTGATTGTTACAGCTTTCAAATTTCACATCACTGGCCATCTTAGAAACTATTTCACACACTACACTACCGCCTGCACATGAAACCAAAAAACAAACGTTATGTTTACCTATGATCTCAAAATTGCAATAAAAATTATGTCTTGAGGTCAAATTGGATATTTACAATTACCAAGTTCAAAGTTTGATTGCATGAGAAATCACCAAATTCTAAACTTTAATTGGGTGAAGCTTATGAGAATGCTAGGTTGTTAAAAATATTGCCAATCTTCATTCGAAGATATTACTTTTTATCACTATGTTTCCTCTTTCTGAACTGATAGATTATTGATCACTAAATCTCTTCGTAAATTATTATTGTTGGTGTGCAAAAATGCCTAGCCGAATCGGCTATCCTTGTCGTGGTAAGCTAGCTTGTCAACATAACAAGGCATGATTTCTGACTAGCTAGTTATTSRATTGGCTTSCAAATCCGTAGCAACCTCCTCTTTTGTATGTGCGGTCCTTGAGTTAGCCTAAGTAAGACCTCAGCGAAGTGTGCAAGTCAATTGGAAAAAAGGTAAGTCTTAGTCTTTCATATAGAAGGTTTGCTCTCTCATTTGGCTAAGGATATCTAAGTAGTCAGCTAATGTATGGAAGTTAAAATATGCTAGAAAAAGATATTTAGGCTAGCAAATTGAAAGCACTTAAAGTTAACTATGAATGGCTAAACAGAGCAATTTAAAGAAAGTGATAACATAACTGAGTATTAGAAAGCTTTCAGAGCAATTTAAAGAAAGTTATAATATGGCTGACTATTAGAAAGCTAAGTTCAATCAATGAGCATGCTAAAAACATGACTAAGCTAAGAAAGTTGTGGTTAAGATGGAAAAATAAGAAAGCTGGTAAACATAATATAGTTAAGAACCAGTTATACTAATGAAAGCTGTAAAGCGAATTAAAACTGGRAATAGCAAGCAAAAACTGGTAAAGAAAAGCTTCATATATCATAGAACATTACAAAGCTGCACAAGGACTAGAAAAATAGTTTTAAAACTTGAATAGTTGACAAAATTTACCATAAATCTTGCCTAATGAAGCTTAAGACACTGAATTAACAATATGTAATAAAGATGACATGTTTGATTTCTGGGTTGATGTTGCTGTTGTTGTCTTGTCCCTCTATGATCTTCATCTTCTCTAATTTATACTTGGCTGAGTGATAACTATGGAAAATATCCCATCTTTTACCTCCAATTTTTGCTCATCTTTACAAGTTCCTTATTTTTTATGCTCTTAATTGTGGTATGTGATCTCATTTTCAACATGTTAAGGATCAGCACATTCAAGAATGAATTTTGACCAGAAACACACTTAGATTTAGTCCAAAAATCTTGATCCTTGAGAAGGTTTGCAGCATAGAGAAGATTTCTACAGCATTTAAGCCTATGATATATGAGAAACAAAAGCAAAGAAAAAAGAAGTGACCYAAATSTCTAGCATTAATAAAGAATCAGAATAAAAACTACACAAAGAAAAACGTCAAAGTCGATTCGAGTTTATTTACTAAAATGTTGAAGCAAGAGAAAAGCAGTATAGACCACATTACCAAAAATTAGCACTACAGCCCGATAGTTGGATGAGTTAGTAGTCAATGTCAGAAGCTGAAAGCTGTAGCTTCACTAACTCAGCAACATTCTAGGTCCATATAAGGTACGTATGATCAACAGAGCAAAGGAGAGTTAGTTTTTTTGTAACTTAGATTAGAAAATGATAAGACGGAATTCCTCCTTGTTTAGTTGTAATCTTTCAAGCACTTTAATCTACAAAATTTCCAAGTTATTTCATGTCATTGAAGGTTCAAGTCAGTTTGTGCTCGTCATCATTTCTATTTTCTTAAAATCCTTAGCTAAAGGCAAAGCTTGACAAAATTGAACACCGACAGTGAGTAATAGGTGTCAATAAGTAAACTCCTTTGTGACATCAACGGAATYCATTTCTCTTGAGGAAGCCACAAGCTTAACTCATCATTTTTGAAGCTCAACAACTACTTGAAAATAGCTAAGAGATATTGCCATAAACATATGGTTAACACTCTAAGTGAAATCTGCAAGAATTTGATTTAAAGTTTAAGGAACAACATTCTTTGAACCCTATAAAGCTCTTTGAGACATCATTCTAGTACTCAGTAAGGATAAAGAGATTTATTTTGCTAAGGAAAGAGTAAACGAAACAAGACTTTGTAATGAGGATTTCCATAGACATATGGTGTAGTCATCTTACTTGTCCAAAAATCGCACAATAGGAGATTTTGTATAAGACATCACTCGAAACATGTTTTCCTATGCTTCAAMATACAACACTTACTCTAACTTTTACCRTTTTTAGTCTTTTATTTTAATTTAAGCTTATTATCTTTATTTCATACTACCAGTATTTACTTTACGTTGCTTATTTCTTTTGAATATTATGTCATAACTATTTCTTTAACAAAAGTTTAA
This sequence comes from Rhazya stricta, assembly GCA_001752375.1. Lineage (NCBI taxonomy): Eukaryota > Viridiplantae > Streptophyta > Magnoliopsida > Gentianales > Apocynaceae > Rhazya > Rhazya stricta. Next base: position 34,809 of record MEJB01000015.1, read on the forward strand.
CACTTTGTGTCCTTTATTAAACTATCCTCGTGGAATCGACACTTTACTCAATCTCACTACTTTTGGGCCGTGTATACTTACGCATATGTTATATTTTAATCGAATCTAATTAGGTCCCAACATTGAGACTCCCTTATTGGCTTGGAGATGAAGCAAGTCGAGGCCATACCATCTTGGATTTTCACAACATAACTTGCATCAAAGGGCAGTACCCTATGAACAAAAAARCTCTATGGAAATACTTCTAAAAGTGTACATGGTGAGAAAGGATGCTATCATTCAGAACCAAGCCACATCATTAAGAAACCTAAAGAATCAAGTTGGATATTTAATACCAGAAACCAAGGCACTCTACCCAGTGATACAAGGAACTCTCGAAGAGATGGAAAAGAGCACTGCGAAGCCATAACCCTGAGAAGTGGGAAGGAGTTGAAAGTTTCAATGACTGCACAGAGATCAACAAAAGAGTTAACGTCCACTCAAGAAGGCAACAATGGAAATTAGTCAAAGGATATTCCCTYGTTGCAAAAGGAGCCTGATGCTATAGCAACCAGAGCAACCAGCACTGTTGATAATCCACCACTGCCATTTCCACAGGGGCTTATCATGAAGTAGCAAGATAAGCAGTTCAAAAAAAAATTGGAGATTCTAAAACAATTGGACATCGACATTCCTTGGTTGAAGCATTAGAGCAAATGCTCAATTATATCAAATTCATGAAGAAAATTTTATCAAAAGAAAGAAGATTGGGAGGGCTTGAAACAGCAGCATTGACCACAGAGTGTCCATCTATTCTTAAAAATAAGCTACCTCAAAAACTGAAGGATCCTGAAAGTTTCACCATACCATGTCAATTTGAAATTCTTATTGTGGCAAAGCATTGTATGATCCCTAGGCTAGCATCAATCTCATGCCTATGTCCATCTTCAAACAACTTGGAATTGGAGAAGCAAGAACAACCATGGCCACCCTGAACCTTGCAGATTGCACTTACGCATATCCTGAAGGAAAGATTGATGATGTTTTAGTATGGGTCGAAAAGTTCATATTCCATTTGACTTCATTATCTTGGACTTAAAGTTAATAAAGATGTCCCCATGATTTTGGGATGACTCTTTTTGGCTACTAGAAGAACAGTCATTGATGTCTAGAAAGGGAGAATTGATGATAAGAGTTAATAACCAGCAGATCATGTCCAACATTTTCAATGCACRTTTTCCCTGATGAACCAGAAGATTATTCCGYACTGAAGAATGTTGAGCCAATGGATGCCCAACACATTGAAGAATTCTATAGCATTATACACTAGGATGAAGAAAAAGATGATTATGCCGAGGGTGAATGTTCAAATAATGATGCAGCATTGACGTGTGTGAACTCTCAATAAACATTTGAAAGAGTTTAGTGAAGATATGAAAGAGTTTAGTGAAGATATGAAACATTGAATTTATCTCAAATGAGTGTTCAACACCTCAAAACATGAATTGAAAGCCCACCTACATTGGAGGAGAAGCATTACCAACATAACTTAAGTATGTTTAATTGGGTGAAAATATGAAGCTACTACTATTCATTTCTACAGCATTGGGAGAACAAAAGGAAAATTAACTCCTTTCTGTTCTGAGTAGTCATAGAAAGGCCTTTCGATGGACAATGGCAGACGGAATAAAAATCAATCCTATAACATGCATGCATAAAATCATAGTGGAAAAAAGCTATAGAAATTTTGTAACCACAAAGGAGACTCAATCCYATCGTGAAGGAAGTTGTTAAAAAGAAAATCATCAAATGGTTGGATGCTGGAATAATTTATCCAATCTCCTACAGTTAATGGGTGAGTCCAATTTAGTGTGTCCCAAAGAAATAAGGAGTAACAGTGGCGAGATATGAGAAAAATGAGTTGATTGAACAAGGACCAAAACTAGTTGGAGAGTATACATGGACTTCAAAAAAGTCAACAAAGATATGAGGAAGGATCATTTCCTTCTACCCTTCATTGAACAAATCCTAGACAGACTCTTAGGAAAAGATGATTACTATTTTTTTATGGCTATTTTGGGTACAGCCAGATTGTTATAGCACCCAAAGACTAGGAGAAAACCACATTCACTTGTCAATATGAAACTTTCACATTTTGAAGGATGCCTTTCGGACTCTATAATTCTCCATCAACATTGCAAAGTGCATGATGACATTTTTTACTGATATGGTGAAAAAGACATTGGAAGTGTTCATGGATGATTTTTTTCAGTCTTCGAAGAAACATTTGATGTCTGCTTCGACAAGCTGGAAAGAGTACTGACATGATGTGAGGAAACCAATCTGGTGTTAAATTGGGAGAAGTGTGGTCTTATGGTACAAGAAGGCATTGTGTTAGGACATCAAATTTAAATTGAAGGAATGGAGTAAACAAAGCTGAAATTGAAGTTATTCAAAAGCTACCCCCATCTTCTATTGTGAAAGGAGTTAGAAGTTTTCTTGGTCTTGCCAGTTTCTCTTGAAGATTCATTAAATATTTCTCAAAGATTTCAAAACCCTTATGCTTTCTACTACAGCACAACACTCCATTTATATTTGATTAATGTTGCAGCAAAGGATTTGAGCAACTCAAACAAGCACTAGTTTCAACTCCCATCATCACAGCACCAGACTGGACATTGCTTTTGATCTAATGTGCCATGCAAGTGATTATGCAGTAGGAGCATTTCTTAGCCGAAGGAGGAAGAAGCTATTTCATCCTATTATGCAAGCAAAACTCTCAATGAGGCACAACAAAACTATACCACCACCAAGAAAGAATTGCTTGCAAGTTCRCATTTGCAAAGTTCCGAGCTTATTTGGTAGGAACAAAGGTCATAGTATTTACTGACCACTCAAAAACTAAATATATCATCTCAAAGAATGATGGCAAACTAAGGCTAATAAAGTGAATAATATTACTGCAAGAATTTGATTTGGAAATCAAAGACAAGAAAGGGACTGARAACCAGATGGCTGATCACTTATCCAAACTAGAGAAAGAAGAAAATGACCCTCAAGTACAAATTGTTGAATCATTCTCTGATGAACAAATCCTGGCTATCTCAAATGCTACAACGTCGTAGTATACTGACTGTAATACCCGAGATTTAGTTTCTATTTTTCTTTTCAAACTATATATATATATTCTAATCCACTAATTAGATTGTATTCATGATTGTTAGTAAATTGATTAATTTACGGCAAAAATACTTGGAGGCTGTAACGTTCGATGTGCCAATTAGAAATAAATAATTATTTCCTTAATTTATTATTTGTTATGCGTTAATATTTGAGTATGTCTATTTAAATGTGAAATTTTATCACTTTACTTTAATTAGAAGTTTTAGTTAATTAATTTA
>MEJB01000015.1:39085-49432 GCA_001752375.1 Rhazya stricta
ATGGAAATCATCTTGAGAAACTATTAGTTAAGGTCACCATAGGAGAAATGATGAAGGTATTAACGGTAAACACATGTGTTAAATGAATATGTTTGGTTAAAYAAGTTTCAGATGAATATTCTTTATGTAATAATATYAGGATACTGTGGCACATTAACGTTATGGGCAACCAAGGCACCCCGCTAATGACTTAAAGTAAAACTTTACTAAGGACTATAAGTAAGTAAATTCTCACATTCTCGTTAACGCATATGTATTGTTGTTATAATTAAATTACTCTTAGGTGAATTGAATGTGTATTGAATCTGAGTTCTATGTAAGTAAATTCTGACATTCTCATTTAGTGATGATGCAAGTGTGTTGTTATTATGATTGAATCTTCTTATGTGAATTGAATGTGAATTAATAATTGCTCTTATGTGTTATAATGTGATATTACTTCCAGTATGTGAATTTTATTACTCATTGACATATTAGAAATTTTAAGTTAAGGGTTCATGTGGTCTATGAGCATATAGATTGCAGTAGTTGCGTATTTCTTGTATGTACATAATCATACATTCAAGAAAGGAAATGTTTTTAAAGAATGAAATTTGGAAAAGTAAATGTTTTGAGGAATGAAGTTTCTAAAGATGTTATTTTTATGATGAATGATTTCCAAATGTTAAGGATTTTGAAAAAGGGTGTAAAGCCAAAGCCATGAAAGATGTGAGTGGGAAATGGGGCGTGAGGGACCGGCGCATCCAACCTAACCCTCTTGTAGGGTGGGAAATTATGTAATGTTGACCTCTTATGAGGTGATATTCAGGAAAAGATTAAGTAACGTTAACCGCTTTGCAGTTCTACTGGTAGAAAATGTGATCGGATTTCAAAGAATAATGGCTTACTGCAGAGCCTAATGGCTAGGAATTACACCAAGTGAGCTCACGACTTTAAAGGAATGAAAATGTTTGAAAAGTTCTTACATTTTGAAAGGAAAGTTTTTATGAGAAAGTTTATMAAATGGAAATGTTTAGAAAGCTTTTATTGAGAAAGTGAAATTTTATAACTTATGACATATAAGGCATTATTCATACATTCATGCATGGGATTTKCCCCATATTTCCTTATTTTACGTTTCAGGTAATGATTAACTAAATGGTGCATGGAGATCGTTTGGGAGTAGGCTTTGATACCTAAGAGTCGTTCTGTTAATTAAATTTTTTATTTATTTATGAACTTGTTAAAAGTTTAAAATTTATTCCATTATTGTCAAAAGCTTCCGCTGAAATTTTAAATATATGATAATTAAGTTGGTAACATTCTCAGCTTAGGACAGTTCTTAACTGAGGGTGTTACACTGACACTGTCAATTATTTGGTCAACTRAGATAAAAACACCTGGATTAATTAGGCAACAGCTAAAGAAATTTGTGCATGATGCAAATTTTTATTATTGGGATGTGTCATGCCTATACAAACTTTGTGCTAATCAAAATAAGAGAAGATGTGTCGCTGATGAAGAAATGTAGAGTTTGCTACAGTATTATCACGCTGCACGATATGGAGGACATTTTGGAGGAACACGCCCTATAGCTAAGATGCTGCAAGCCAATTATTATTGGTTAATACTATTCAAGGATGCATATAAGTTTGTTGAGACTTGTGATAGATGCCAGAGAATGTGAAACATTTTCGAAAGGCGTGAGATGCCTTTGAAAAATGTTCTGGAGGTTGAACTTTTTGATGTATGAAATTGACTTCACGGGACCATTTCCAAACTCTTTTGGAAATACTTATATTTTAGTGGCTGTGGATTACATGTCTAAATGGGTATAAGCYATAGCATTTCCTATCAATGATGCATAGTGCTTCAACCTCTGCCTATTTACTCAAAATGTACTACTACTATTTTCATCCCTCAATTCCACTACTCCATATGGATATAATTTGATGACCTCAAAAGGACTTGACCATCTAGATTTCAATTTTCCAGGGTTCAATTTGAGCCTAAAATTGAACAGTAATACTTGCTGACCTTTCTTGAATTCCCTTTTCAAAATTTTCTTATCATGCCATCTCTTGGTCTTTTCYTAGTACACTCTTGCATTCTCATAAGTAACATTTCTGAATTCATCCATCTCATTAAGTTGTAGCACTCTGTGTTGACCAACCAACTTTAGGTCGAGCTTCAATAACTTGATAATCCAAAGTACCTCATGCTCCAATTCAAATGGTAAATGACAAGCCTTCCCATAGATCAATTTGAAAAGGGCCATTCCTAATGGTCTTTTTGAATGCCATCCTGTTGATGTGCTTAGAAAATATCCCATTTTTACCCCCAATTTTTGCCCATTTTATGTCCATTATTTCTATATTTTAGTCATACACGATAATATTTTCCTACAGTTTTTAGATAAAAAGAGTTAGCATGCTTGTAGCTTAAAATAATYCTTAAAATGCTTATTTATTGCTAAAAAGCTTGGTCTTGAAAGGTATATGTAAGAGTGCAAACAATAATACAACAGCCGTGCATTAGAGAACAAAAAAAAAGAGGCATGTGGAACAAGAAAAGACCTTTTCTAGACTTAAGAGGAGAAATGAAAAAATTTTGGATGAGACAATGCTGTAGCAAAAATTACAAATAAAAACACTCCAAAAATACCTACATGATAGGTGATAGTCAAAAGTCAAACAAAGGATTTGAATGCAATCAGAGCTGTCTATGGGGATATTAGTTGAAAGGGACTTCAAGAAGATTTGTCATGTTAACCTTGGTCCATGTTGGTTTAAGGGGCACAAAAAAGACAAAAGAGAAATGGTCAAAACAAATTAAGATAAGAAAGACAGCTATCTAAAATTAACATCAAAGTGCCACCTGTCCAACGAGTCCAAATTAAGTTTAGAAAGAGCAAAATACTAYAGCATTCACATCAAAACCCAGAAATTCAAAGTGCAGCATGTGTGGAAAAGAARAACCCTTTACATTTAATGAAAAATTGATTGAGAATGACATATGACTGTTGGTTTAAGTTGACTTCAATCTTTTATCTGAAATACTAAAGCATAGAAGAGCCAGTGGTCCCCACATTGCCCAAAGTAGACAAGCAGAGACAAAGAATGCTGATTCATCAGCTGTTTGGCAAAGAGGTGAAAGCGACAACATCACCGACTTAGCCCCAAATCTGCTTATATAAGAAGAACTCAGCTGAACAAGAAACAGGAAATCGTAATAGATTAATTAGTTAGCTAGTTAGAATAGATTAGGAAGTAGTTCTTAGTTTTACAAAGCTTTCAAGTAAAATTTAGGGGTTTACTTCGAAAGAAGAACCTATCTTTAGTTAAGAAGTTTATGCTTTGTTAATAAGGGATTGGATGAAATTCTTCCATTTGTTTTTATGCAATCATTTTCTATATTTTATGACATGTTCTTCTAGTTTCTTAATCTTCAAAGTCATTTACAGTTTATGAAGATAAGCTTAGTAGTTTTTTGTGAGTTACTTTTTCGAGTGCAATGTCCGATTTCGTCTTTTAAACTATTCTATCAGAGTCTTTTAATCAACACGACCAAGCTTGAAAAATCCAAGTTGTCATGATTAAGATTGTTTAAACCATAGACTTTGAGTTAAAGTCCTTTAAGACATAAAAAAAAAATCAGTTAGTGATGAGGGAATCAAAAGACATTCTTAGTCTCTTTTGATAACTCATCTTCATGTATAGTTAGTAACTAATCTTCATAGGCATAGATATATGGTTAGTGAGTTGGTGAAATCTACCCAAAACAGTTGCTAAGAGGTTAAGGAAGGATCATCTTTAAACCCTCAGTAACCCTCTAAGACAGCAATTGAGAATCAGGTGAAGGCAAGAAAATTTGTTTTATCAGGGGAATCTTATAGCATTATGGAATTGTTGTCAAAAGTCAGCATAGACATATGTATAATTTTCTACTATTCCTACGTTTGTACACTGAATAGTCTCGAATAAGACATTGCTTGATTAAGATCTCGAATGCTACAGTATTTCAGAACTAACTCTAATCTTACTTGCTTTCTATTAATTCTAACTTTACTTACTTTCTATCTTAACCTTTCTGCTTTCGGTTCTTTACTTGTCATTGCTTCAACATTTACTTTCCTTTACTATATCTTTATAATGACCACCAATGCTACATCATTATTATATGTTTTTATGGAACATTAACATTGAGTTTTCAATAATCCAATCTTCGTGGGAACAATACTCTACTTACTCTTTATTACTTGTTGACTATGCATTCTTGCTTGTGCGTGTTGCTATAAACTAAGATTAACTTGACATCTCTATGCCAATAATGCCTCATCCAACCTCAAAGACTAATCCTTTCTCTTTGGGCTTACAATTTTCTCCAAAATTCTTTTGATCTCTCGGTTAGATAGCTTGTCCACTACTCTGGGATGATATGTTGTAGCAATTTTATGCCTCACCCCATATTTAGCAAGTATCTTCTCCATCAGTTTATTGTAGAAATATGTTCCTTCATTGCTAATTAGTGCCCTAGATGTGCCAAATTTGGAAACAAATGTTCTTTTGAAGGAACTTAACCACTGCCTTAGCAACATTGGTGGGCAACCTGTGTCAGCATCTTTCCTTTCATCAGCAGAATGCTATAGCTTCAATCTATTTGGACACATTATCCACAACCACCAAAATATAAGCATTTCCAAAAGAGTTTGGAAATGCTCCCATAAAGTTAATTTCCCATACATCAAAAAGTTCAACATCCAAAATGTTGCTCAAAGGCATTTCATACCTTTAGGGAATGTTTCCCATTCGCTAGAATCTATCACAGATCTTAACAAACTCATAAGCATTCTTAAACAATGTTGGCCAGTAATAACCAGTTTGAAGTACCTTTATTGCAGTACGTGTTCCACCAAAATGACATCGATGTGATGTAGTATGAAAATGTTGTAGTAAAATTTGAATCTTTCATCAGCAAAACATCTTCTCAAAATTTGATTGAGTCAAAGTTTGTACAGGAAAGTTTCATCCCAATAATAGAACTTTGTATCATGCAAAAACTTTCTTTAACTATTGCCTACTTATTCCAAGAGGTTTTATCTCACTAACCAAATAATTGACAATATCGCCATCTGCCTAGTGAGATGGCAATATTTGACAATATCGCCATCTCACTAGTCAAAATTTGTTCACCAAAAAATGATTCAGCAATCTGCACTTGAGGGTCCTTTTCTTCTTTCTCCATGGATAAGTGATCAGCCACTGGTTCTCAATCCCTTTTTTATCTTTGATTTCCAGATGAAACTCTTGCAGTAATAGTATCCATCTTATCGACCTCGGTTTAGCATCCTTCTTTGAGATTATATACTTAATTGTTGAGTGGTTAGTGAACACAATCACCTTTGTTCCTACCAGAAGCTTGAAACTTCTCAAATRTAAATACTACTGCAAGAAATTCTTTCTCAGTGGTGGTGTAGTTTTCTTGTGCCTCATTGAGAGGTTTGCTTGCATATAAATAGGATGAAACAACTTCTTCATTCTTTAACCGAGAATTGTACCTACTGCATAATCACTTGCATCGCACATTAGATCAAATGCAATGTCCAGTTTAGTGCTATGATGATAGGGGCTGAGACTAGTGCCTGTTTGAGTTCCTCGAATGCTTTGGTACAACATTCATCAAAGATGAATGGAGTGTTATGTTGTAGCAGAGAACATAAAAGATTTGAAACTTTGAGAAATATTTGGTGAATCTTCTATAAAAACTGGCATTGCCATGAAAACTCTTGACTCCTTTCATAATAGAAGGTGGGGGTTGCTTTTCAATGACTTCAAATCTTGGCCTTGTCTACTTCCATTCCTTCTTTTTGAAATTCGATGCCCCAACATGATGCCTTCTTGTACCTTGAAATGGAATTTCTCCTAATTGACACTATATTGGTCTCCTTGCATCTTGTCAATACTCATTCTATATTGTCCAAATAGTCATCAAATGTTTTTCCCAAAACTAAAAAATCGTCCATGAAAACTTCCAATGTCTTATCCACCATATCAGTAAAAGTTGCCATCATACACCTCTGAAATATTTCTGGTGCATTCTAGAATCTAAAAGGCATCCTTCAAAATGAAAAAGTTCCATATAGACAAGTAAATRTGGTTGCTCTTAATCTTCAGGTTCTATGGCTATCTGATTATACCCAGAGTAGCCACCAAGAAATAGTAACAACCTTTTCTTGAGAATCTATCCAACATTTGATCAATGAAGGATAGAGGGAAATGATCTATCCTTGTGGCTTTATTGAGTTTTCGATAGTGCACGCAGACTCGCCAACCAGTTATGATTCTTGTTAGGATAAACTCATTTTTCTTATCGCTCACCACTGTCACTCTCTCTTCTTTGGGACATACTGAACTGGGCTYACCCATTGACTGCTAAAGATTGCATAAATTCCATCATTCAACCATTTGATGATTTCTTTTTTAACAACTTCCTTCATGATGGGATTGAGTCTCTTTGAGGCTTCAAAAAATTGCTACAATCATCCTCCAAARTAATCTTGTGCATGCATGTCGTAGGACCAATTCCTTTTATATCTGCCATTGTCCATCTAAAAGCCTCCTTATGACTTTTTTGTACTCCTTTCCTTCTTCCAGTGTTGCAGAAATGATTACTGGTAGCTTCTTTTCTTCGCCCAAGTAAGTGTACTTAAGGTGTGATGGTAATGCTTTCTCTTCTAAAGTTGGTAGATTCTAATTTGAAGGTTTGAGTGCTTACACGCTCCTTTGAGATAAGTCCAATGATTCAAATCTTCGGCTAACGCCTTCAAATGTCTGCTGAGATTTACCTATGTCAATGCTGCATCATTATCTAAATATTGACTCTCAACACAATCATCATCTTCTTCATTTGAGTATATAATGTTATAGCATTCTTCAATGTACTTGGCATTAGCTCAACATCTTTCAATGTGGAACCCTTTTTTGGCTTATCAAGAAAATCAAATATATAGAAAGATAAACTGTTGGTTATCCACTCTCATCGTCAATTCTCCTTTGTGGACATCAATAATTGCTCTTTCAGTAGTAAGGAATGGTTGCCCAAAATGATAGGAACATCTTTGTCATCCTCATAGTCTAGAATTCTGGAAAAATGAAAATTTTAACTTGAACTAATAYATTATCAATGTTTCCTTCAGGGACACATAGGTACGATTTGCTAGCTACAAAGTGACCGTGGTTGGTTTTGCTTCTCCAATTCCTAGTTGTTTGAARATGGACATGGGCATGAGGTTAATCCTTGCCCAAGATTGCATAGTGCTCTACCATAATAAGAATTTCCAATTGAGCAAGGCATGTTGAAACTTCCAAGATTCTTCAGTTTTGGAGGGCGTCGATTCTGAAGAATTGAGGAACATTCCTTGGTTAATGCTATTGTTTCAAACTTTTCCAACCTTTTTTACTTTGATAAGATTTCTTTCATGATTTTAACATAATTGGACATTTGTTCTATTGATTCAACCAAAAGTATGTTGATGGGCAACTATTTTAGGATYTCCAAAMATTTGTTGAACTACTTGTCTTACTAGTTCTTGATAAGTCTTTGTGGAAATGGTGGTGATGGTTTACCAATAGTGCTGTTTGGCAAGGTTGCTGTATCATCTTGCTTTTTTGCTAGTTGTTGGATTCTCTTTTGACTGACTTCCAAATTGCTGCCTTCTTAAGTGGGGGTTAGATCCTTTGTTGATTTCTACCCGGCCACTGGATCTTTCAACTCCTTTCCACTTTTGACGGTTATTGCTTTACAGTGCTCCTTTCCATCTATTCTGGCATTTTTCCTATTAGTGATAGAGTACCTTATTGTCTAGTGTTTAGTTCTAAAGCAATCTGTCCTACTTGATTGTCTAGGTTTCTTAATGATGTGGCTTGGTTCTAAATGATTGCACCATTTCTAGCCATGTATTCATTTAGAAGTGTTTCCACAGAGTTCGGTTGTTAATGGTGTGCTGACCTCTGATGCTAGTTCTATTGCGAGAAACCTGGAGGATGAAGTGGTCTCTGGTGTTGATTTGCTATTGCAATTTGGCTCCCTGGCTACTCCACAAAAAGTTGCATCCTTTCTCCTATCGCTGGTTATAAGTATTAGAAAAGGATTATTTCATTTGTTGAAATTACTATGTAGCCACACAGCACTCTTTAATTAGTGATCAATTTATTAGGAGCTCTAATCCTAGTATACTAGTGTCAAAAACTATATATTGAAGTCCAAGTTTATCTCAGGCAAGGATTCCAATCAAGTAACCAAAATTATCGAATTTTTCCCTAAATTTAAACTATCGAATGTGATTGAATAGACTAATAACTAGAAATGAAGAAGTAAATCTAAAAGGTTTCAATTATGAATTTAATTGCCTCCAAAAAAGATCTATGTGAAAAAGAGATTGGTTAGGGTATTTGGTAACACCCCCAGGTTTAGGGGAAAAACCCCCCCCCCCCCCCCGTTTTCCCAACCCGGGAATGTTACGTCGTTCCTTTTCACAAATAACATTCTAGTTACAAATTTAACAATCTCCAAAATCAAAATTATCTCAACGAACCCTCACCTTTCGAGAATCATTCAAAGAATTGCAAGCGAAGTCCTTTTCAAATCATTCAAAATAAAATCACAATTTTTCTCCAGAATTTAAAACACTGCAAAAGTAGCTAATCCCTAATTCCCATAAATTAACATAAAGTTTAATTTCCCGAGTATCCCAAGCTGGCTCGCAAGTATCCTCCTCGTCCTATCTTATTACTATAAATCACGCTGTAGGAAAACATCAAACAACGGAATAGCTAAAAGCTCAGTAAGAATTCTCATGCATGAATGCGTGGAATATGTCCTACATGTGACATTTCAAAAATTTCTCTTTAATTGAAAAACTTTTCCCATAACAATTCTCTTTTCAAAAAGTTCTTTACATTCATTCCCTTCACATTCACTTACATTGAAAACTTCCATTCCTTTCGTTCGTTCGTGAGCTCACATAGAGTGTAAAGGCCCCCTACCACTAAGCTATGGCAGTGGCGCATCTTTTTGCAACCCGATTTTCCCCCCCCCCCCCCCCATTTACTACCGGGCAGAACCCGCAAGCAGTTAATTTCATTCTTTTAACTTTATCTTTTATACTTCATTCTTTTAACTTCATACCTACACTCAAAGAGGGTAGGGTCGGGTGCGCGTCTCCAACGCCCCATTTCCCACTCACACCTTTTGTGGCTTAGTATTACACTCTTCTCCGAAAACTTTACATTCTCCAAAACTTTAACCTTTTTCATTCAAAATTCATTTTTATAACGCGTTCAACTTCCTAAATGCATGAACGCTCATGCCAAAATGCGATGTAAAACTTCTAACTATATGCTCATGATATGAACGCATACAATATTAACATTAAATTCAATAATTAATACTGATTAATCACAATAGCATTCTGGCATGTACAAAGTAATTACTAAATACAAAATTCACTTTCATTACCTTCCACACATCAACATAACACATTAACATCAATTAATGGCTTCAATTCTCATGCATATATAAATATTAATGAATGGAGATTACTTACCGAAATCTTTTACGTGGGTACGGTTCCTATTCAAGGTTGGAAGTGGAATCTCCAAGATCCTCTACGTAGATCCTCGAGATAACCCTAGTAAGAATCAGCCAAAGGAAGGATCTACTCAGTTTCGATTATTTCACTTTTAAGTGTTATGCGATTAATTCCACAATGGTTTCTTGTCATAATGTTGGCGCATTTGTTCTCACGGTACAGTTCGACTTCTTAATTCGGTGGTAAACCCTACCTAATTACGTTTTTTTCTCGGTAATCAGCTTTTATTTGTAAGTTGTACAATTTATATTACATTGCTAACACCTTCCGCTTTTAACCTTACAACATTCAGATGTTGCAGAATCTTACCGAACGTGCGTTCAAGCCAACGCACAATGGCTCTGGGCGTTTTGGGCGCGGTCGGCTGAGCGTCAGGCAGCGGAACGTCGGCGTCGCGCACTGGGCCGCCTGGGCGTCATCACTGACGCCTGGGCGTAGCGCACTGCGCTTGGTGAAGGTTGGTGCAGCTTGGTAAATTTCTGGGGTTTTGCAATTTGGCTGTGCCGGCCTTAGCACTTTGGCAGAATAGTCCTCAACCGGTACCGTGGTTCTGTCGTTTCCGGCGACTGCTTGACAGTAGGAGCCTAACCGGCGACCACGGCAGCAGAACAAAGGCCAAACCACGGCCACTCTGTAGGTTCACCTTCTGTTTTTTTTGAGGGAGGAATTCATCGAGCAGAGGAAGGACGCGACAGCTCTGATTGTGCCCGAACGGCGAG
>MEJB01000015.1:57872-158161 GCA_001752375.1 Rhazya stricta
GCAACACTTTTGCACAAGACTCACTAGAGTGCTAGATTCCTTCCCCTTCCTTCAAAAACCCACCAACAAAAAACACAAAAAACAAAAAACAACTCGCGGATGTAAATGCCTATGCTTTTTTTAGTTCTTCTGCAAATGGCTCCAAAAAAATATCTTTGCTATTTCCTTCTCGATGGCCAATAAGTACAATGGCCTTTCAAACCAACAAAGAGAGACCACTCATATCTGAAGAAAGTACAACTTTCTATCTTCCTATCAACGCAATTCCTTATTTCTCCATAAATGATCCTCCCCACATTAATTACTTTCTCAGTCATCATATAATAGAGCAACACCATCCTTTYTCAAGTAACAGATTGATCATAAGTGGTAGGCATAAGGTGGGTTTTTAAAAAGTGATACCGTACTTAGCCTCCGGAATAATGGAGTTTTCCCACTATACCTGAACCTTGAGCAGAGATGTTCCATGCCATATCTTCTACTATCAGAGTCAACAAAATCTCATCCCAATTTTCATTCTTGAACTCCTTCACAAAGGATGTCCTAGGTACAAACTTGGAAGGTAACAAATTCAAAACATATGCTGCTTTTCTAGTGCATATCCCCAAAAGGAAATAGGAAGAGTCGCATGACTCATTATGCTTTAACCATCTCCATGAGAGTTTGGTTCCTTCTTTTGGATACTTAATTCTACTARGGAGTCCCAGGTRAAGTTAAGTGAGAGACTATCTCGTGATGTACTAGATAGTCTTTAAACTCACCAAGGAGATACTTTCCACCACGGTTTGCCTCAAGATTTTGATTACTTTACCTGTTTGACCCACACTTTAGCCTTAAACTCCTTGAATTTATCAAAAAGTCATACTTGTGCCTTGATAGAGTCATATTTTGTATTTCATCAGTTTTTGTCGAGTTTCCTATATGATTTACTTTGTATTATACTAATTTTGGTTTGAAATGATTAATTGGAGGATTTTTATCTTAAATACAAGAAAATGGAAAAAATCAGCTGTAGAATAGATTAAATAGGTCAAACAACGAATTATGAAGAGTTTAGGGTTAAAACGCAATTTTCAGAAGCTAAAAATAATGACTAAGTTTGGAATTTACCTAATCAGGCGCCATTTTTCCCTTGAACCGGTGTGGGTTCAATGCCACTTTTCATGTTTTGTTCTTCAAAATCAAATTGGCACCGGTTTGGTYCAAATCAGGTGCTGATTTGAGCCAAATTAAGGTCAGTTGGACCCTTTTTAAAGCTTTTTGTAGTTACCAATAAATAATGTATCTTATGGCCAATTTTAGAGACTTTTGGTGGCTTAAACACACTTTTTTTGTAGTGTTAGAGTAGTTTAATAAGAGAAACTTAGAGAAAGCCATTGAAAAGCTCAAAGACTTGTATTCAACCAAGATTGCTTAAGGATTTATTCTTCAAATCGATTCTTCCTACTCTAATCTTTTGTTGTAACATGTTTATTATATACATTCTATGGTGGATTTCGTGAGTTTCTTAGGCTAAACATTTTGTGTTGGTTAGGGTTGTTTAAGAAGATAATTTCTTTATAATTGGTTAAACACTATTGTATCTTTATTGTTAATTCCCATACTAGTTGAGTTGTTTATTGTCATTGTGGCTTTCTTAATGCTTTTTTTTTTTATTAGTTTCCTATGAATCGATTTCATAATCAATTAGGAAGGATTGGGAGKTGAACTAATTGATTAGGACTTAGGCGATGATGACCAATTAGTATTGATCCAACTAGGGATAGAATTGCTTCTTTTTGGGTGGTTCCCATAGTAAGTAACCGTGGTTAGTGAAATTGGGATATTTCTTAGATCACTAAAGCAATTTCAATTAATCTAATTCACATAGGGATATGGCTTTAGTTAATTGGAATTAGGGGTTTTATGCCGAGGGATTTGGTAAAACCTAAATTAGGAAACTCTACCATTAACAATTAGATTATATTTGGGAATTAGGGCCATTAAGCTGCTTTAACTTAGCTCATTATAGGAATGATTCGGATCAATACCCAAACCGAACTCTTTTATTACATTAGATACTTTTGGATTTAGGCAAGTAAATTTCATAATTGAACCTTTTAGATTACTTCTTCATTTCTAGTTATGAATCTAATTCCATCACATTCGGTAAGTTTAAATTAGAGAAATTTGAAAATTTTGGTACTCGATAAAAATCTTTGTGGAATTGACCTTGACTTACTTGTTATACACTTTTGGACACTATTATACTTGCTAGGATTGGAATGTATCAAGTTTGTGAGCATCAAGTTTTTGGCACCGTGGCGAGGGATTTTTGATTGATATCATATAATTATTGAATTGCCTTGAGATTAGACYATTTTCTTTGTTTATTTTTGGTTTTATTTGATTTTTTTATTGGGTATTTTGATATGAATTATGTTTTTTCCTTGTCTTGATGCGTACTAGATCTTCCAAAATTTCTTTAGAAACAAATGCCAAGGATATTGATACTATTCTTAGAGACAATAGAAAACACATTAGAGAGGGAAAGATCAAGGTAGGAGAAAGTGAAATTATTGGTTCACGGGATACTAGTTAATCTAAAGAGAAGGAATTGGAGTTTGAAATTATTGGTTCACAGGATACTTGTTCTTGAAATCAAACTTTTCGTTCGATCATTTATTTTAATTCATTTAATAGATCTTTCTTTGATTTTTATGATCAGTTGTATCGTTGGCCTTCGATCATTTATTTTAATTCATTTAATAGATCTTTCTTTGATTTTTATGATCAACTTGTATCGTTAGTACCAAATGCAATAAAACTATATGTTTACAAAATGCTGTTATAGGAATGAGTAATACACAAAACAAAAATTGATTAAATTACAATTCTCTCTATATGAATTTTCAAGTTGATCAATAATGTTTCTTTTAGAAAAAAAGACTATCTAAAGATCATAATAGGAACTAGACACCAAATCACAATATCATATACATCACATATTAATATTTAATTGAACTATACATAAATTTCATAACTTATTTAAATAATTGAGGAATTAATTACAAATGCTTCCATTAAAATTGAAAAGTATTTGACATCTCACCATTGAAAGGCTAACACGAGTCAAGGATGACAAGGTTCAGCCAATGAAAATCAAAGATGCAATTCGGCGAATCAAGTCATACCACGTAGCTCCTACATGGGACTTTGACCAATCAAATCAATTCAATTTGCCTATAAATAGAGGCAAAAACATAAGAGGAAGAGGTCCGAAAATTCATATTGAGAGAAGCAAAGAAGAAAGAGCACCAAATTCCTCTCCAAATCTCAAGACCAAGCTGCGAAGCATCGGAAAATTTCAAAGAAAAGAATCAACGGATTAAGTTCTTGACTTGAGAACATTTCAGATAATGTAACACTTTCTTATCTGTAATACCTGAAATTTTTCTTTTATTAATTTTTGTTTGATCGTGTGAATTGGCGTACCAACTATGGTTGGATGATTTTCTATGTGGTTATTGTTTAATTGTAAGTAATAAGTATGAAATTATCGTGTTAATCGAACGAGGGTCCTTGATTGGTTAGAGACTCGACTTGTGAGCCTATTCGTTTCTCAGTCGCAAGCTAGATTTTTATCAAAAGAAAGGCCCGTTGAATTTAATTTAATGGAATGGATTAGTTATGGATGGAAAGGCCGGAAAGATTTGGGTTAGGGCCCAAGTTTTAAAAAAAAAGAAAAGAAAGGAGAAACAAAAAAGAAAATATTAAAAAAGGGGGGAAAACCCTAAAATCCTTCTTCTTCCTTTGCTGGTTGCCGCCACCACCTCCAAGCCGCTGGCAACCCCTCCTCGCCGTACTCGCCCCCTCCTTTCTCCCTCTGTCTACCCGACGTTGCACCGATCATCACCATCCTGCCCTTTTCTTCTCTCTGGCAGCCGCTACGTTTCTTCTTCTCTCCTCTTCCTCCTGTCGACGTAGCTTCACTGTCRAAAATCCAAAGCTGCYGGGCARATCTGCATCTTCCCTCGTGGTTCAGTTCGAACATCGAACCCGCACGTCCCCTCTAAATGCGTAGCCGACAAATCTCTTCTGCAGRTTGYCGATTTTTGCAACCTGCACGAGGGTGTGTCACCCARATCTGAAATCTTGTTGTTCTTGTTGCTGCCGTCAAGAGCTCCTCAGCCGTCAATTTTCTACCAATCCTTGATGCTCGTTGTTGTGCAGTCACTGCGCGACCGAACGAGCACTGGTGTCCGAGAATCGTTGCAGSGCAACCTGCACAGCCAGGCCTCACTCCTCGCTCTTGGGCATCGTCCATCCTCGGCTGCTCGCYGCYGCTTCTGGTTAYGCCACGACRGCTTGYMGCACGCCAAAGGCGCGTAATCCGTGACTACCGAAATCCATAGCCGCTCGGGATAGAACAGTCTGCCTAGATCTACCATTTTTTTCTTCTCTACTCGACCGAATCTCCTCTGTTCACCAGTTGCAACTTTTTGATTGTCATCTAGAGAAGCCTGATGAGTCCAGCAACAGCACGGAGGTTGAGTCCTCAACTTGTTGCCGCTGGTTTCTTCATCTCAYCGGCTAGAACTCCTCGTGTTGTTCTACTTGTTGCCGAAAATTCGCCGGAAGCTGGGTTTTTGGCTGGCCGTTCACCAGTTTCCAGATCTGGGAGTACCCAGCAACTGGCGCCCAGACGCCCAGTTGCCCAGTCACCYAGGCGACCAGGGCAATTGCGGGCACGCTGCTGAGCGCACGCCCAGGGCGCAACGCCTCTTYCGCGACACTTGGATTTTGTGGACTTAGAAGTGAAAACAGTACTATTTGATATTGGAATTTATGACCTATGTACAATTATGTCCTAAAGTGAATTGGTGGGAGAACATAGATTAGATTTAATACCCGAGCTAAGGAGTTTAAATTGTATCTTTAAAAAAAACATGATAATTGGTAATGTGGGAATTAAGTAGGGATTAATAATTGGCAAATGACATTCTTGGAATAAACACTGAACATCTAAGTTGGGACAATCGTGCTAAATGGACTTTCCTTCTATAATCACAATTAGGTCGTTTCAAGCGCCTTAACGTTG
This sequence comes from Rhazya stricta, assembly GCA_001752375.1. NCBI lineage: Eukaryota > Viridiplantae > Streptophyta > Magnoliopsida > Gentianales > Apocynaceae > Rhazya > Rhazya stricta. The sequence goes on from MEJB01000015.1 coordinate 62,953, forward strand.
AGAACGGTCGAGGGATTTCACTTCGCAATTTAAATAAGATCCCTTTAACGTGAAGGACTCCAAGTAAGTAAATTCTCACATTCTATTAATGCATATGTATTTATGCTTCTAAATTCCTTTGTGGTGAAGTGGATGTGTTGTCTATGAGCTCTATGTAAGTAAATCCCCATACCTGCCTACCTTTTTCATTATGTTTTATGTGGTAACCATAATTGAATGTGTTATATTGTATTGAATGATTTCATATAATGAGTTTATTTTGTACTGTTTTATGTGAATGGTGTTTATATACAGTTAATGTATTTCATGTCATTAGCATGTACTTGTAGCAATTCTACATCATTCCTGGCATGAACCATTCATACATTTAGGAAGCGAATGGTTTAGGAAATGAATTTTGAAAGGGAATAAATTTTATAAATGTATAATGTTCAGGAAAATGTTAAGATTTTTGAAAAGGAGTGTAAACCTAGCTATAAAATATGTGAGCTGGAAATAGGGCGTGCAGGACCGGCACACCCAACCTAACCTTCTTGGAGGGTAGGGAAATGTAATGTTCACCTCTTAGGAGGTGAAAAGATGAAAGGAAAAGTAAAGGAATGTTAACTGCTTTGCAGTTCTATCGGTAGAAATGTAATCAGGTTCCAAAGAATAATGGCCCACTGCAGAACTTAATGGCTAGGCATTACACTCAGTGAGCTCACGAATGTAATGAAATGAAAGGCTTTACAAAGTTCTTGCATTTTGAAAGGAAAGATTTTATGGAAAGGTTATACAAGAAAATGATTTGAAAGTTTTCATTAAGAAATTGAGATTTTATAATTCATGACATGTAAGGCATGTTCATGCATTCATGCATGAGATATGCTTACTGAGCTTTATAGCTCATTCCATCTCTTTCATTCGACATTTCAGTTATGTATAGCCAGATGGTGCTTGGAGGTCGCTTGTGGGCAAGCCATGATACCCGAAGCATTTTCCTTTAAATAAGTTTTACCGAATAAGATAGATGGTTGACTGGAATGGTCTTGTGTGTTATTAAAATGTTTCTTTAATTGTTTAGCTAGTTGTGCTTTAAATTCTCTTGGTTTCTACAAATTCGTATCAGTGAGTAAATAGTGACATTCTCGGGTTAGCTTAAAGTTTCTTAATCTGGGGGAGTTATAGTTTTGGTATCGAGCTTAGAGTTTTAAAAATGATTCTATAGACTTCATAAGAAAATGATTTATGAATTCTTGAAAAGTATATGAGTATCAAGTCATGCCACAAGCTTCTCTTCCTGGACCATCTAGTAAGTTTATGTTTTGAGTTAATTCTCGAATGAGATTAACATTATGTGTTATAGCATGTTGTCCATATATCTGTTTAATTTTGGGGATGATGTATAATATTTGGAATTTTGAAGATTCATTTAGACAAGAGGCMTTACATTCCATTTGTAATACCTAAATGAGATCGTAAATGTCATTTCTTACCTATCCACGAGATGAAATTAAAAGTGTAAGGAATATAAATTTGATGCCAAATTTAGGAAAAAGTGTTTGTAGAATAAAGTCTCTAAAGGAAATMTTTTTTGATAGGAATGTGATACTTAAGGTGGTTGTAGAATAAAGTCTCTGAAGGAAATCTTTTGTTAGGAACTRGGATACTGAATCTATGTTAAAGTATGGTTTGAATGCTTAGGATGTGAGACTGTCTTGTTATGTAAATGTTGAGCAATTATAAGGTGATTGGTTAGGTTGGATGGATAATCTTTGATAAGTAAGATATTGAATTTCTTTTGACAATGCTCAAGGAGTTTTTGATCGATTTGAATAGGTTTAACTTTGGTCGGGATAGTTCTTTAAACAAAGTATTTTTCCATAAGGAGATGCAAACGGCATGATGTTTTGATTCCAAGATGCTAAAAGGAATTAAGAACAAATTTGTGATTAGATTTTGGACTATAAGACTTCGATTTTGACTTTTGATGATTTTGGGCTTTTGATGAGAAGATCATTAAGTTGAATTTCTATTTTGTTTGAAGATTGTTAAATTTTCTTCTTTAAGAAGTTGATCTGATTTTAATTGTATTTGAGGAGATTAAGATGTTTTTGAGGAAAGGAATAAGAATTCATTGGAACAAATATGGTAGGTTAGATCTAGCGCAATTTAAGAAGTGGTGATGTATGTAAGCTTATCAATATATAAAATAGGGTTTATGAATCTTCTAGAATTATAAAAGTTAAAATACCACTAGATATCTAGTGTTCTTTTAATATTTCAAGAAATTTTTGAGGTTTAGTTGGAAAAYTAGTCCTACTAATGGAATTAATGATCATGTACCTAGTTTTCACCATGGGTTGCACATGTGATATTCGTAAGGAAGAAAACGGATCTATGGAGCTATTTATAAATTGTATAAAGTTGAACATGGTGACAATAAAGAATAGGTACTGGTCACCTAGGATTGATTATTTGTTGATCCATTTCAGGGTGTTATATATTTTTCTAAGTTTGATCTGTAGTCTGGCCACCATAAGTTGAGAGTCAGTGAAGAGGAATATCTCAAAGATTGCCTTTTTAATCTTGTATGGATATTACAAGCTRTTGTGATGTCTTTTTAGGTTAACCAATGCATCTGTTATATTTATGATTTGTTGAGTTGGATGTTAAGGAGTACTAGGATCAATTCGTCATAGTTTTCATTGACGAGATATTGGTTTACTCTCGATGTAGGGAAGAGTATGATAAACACTTAAGTATGGTATTTTAAATACTTAAAGATCGATAAACTTTTTCGCAAAATTTAACAAGTGTGAAATTTAAATTGAATAGYGTGCTATCCTAAGACATATTGTGACCAATGAAGGTATTGTAGTTGACCCAATAAGATTGTGACAGTTCGRAAATGACCAACATCTACCAATGTTAGTGAACTTCATAGTTTTCTTGGGTTAACTGRCTACTTTAAGATTTGAAAAGGGATTTTTCTAAAATTGTCCCGCTCATGATTCAATTTACTAGAAAGAACATGAAGTTTCTGTGGAATTCAGATTGTGAACACAATTTTGAGGAATTAAGGAAATGACTAACAATCACTTCAATCCCAAACAATTCCCCAAAGTTGTGAGGAGTTGTGATGTATAGTGATACCTCCAGGAAAAGTTTGGGCCGAGTCTTGATACAACATAGCCAAGTATTTGTTTATGTCTCAAGATAATTAAAGGATAAGAGCTTTACAGATAGAAGATCTTGTAGTGTTTACATTCGGATTTTGTGACTATTGTTAATGGAACTCTTTGGTATGGCGATAGACTGTTGTTCCTATAAGAAGAGACTTTGAGGAAAGTTCATAATATGACTTAATCAACTTATCCTGGAGATGTACAAAGATTTAAGGAATCATTTTTGGTGGGTTAGTATGAGCCGCGATGTAGCAGAATTGCTTCAACATTGACTTACTTGCCAGCAGGTTAAAGCTGAATATCAACGGCCCTGAGGTCTAGTGCAACCCCTTTTGATTCCAGAATGAAAATGGGAGCGCATTGGAATGGATTTCATTGTTGGGTTGCCTAGGACRAGGAAGGGATATAATGCTATCTAGGTAATTGTGGATCGTCTTACGAAATCGGCACCCTTTCTGCCAGTTAAGACTACCTATAGTGTGGAGAAATATACRGAGTTGTACATGGCTGAGATTGTCAGGCTGCATGGTGTTCCACTGTCCATTATGTCTGATCGTGACCCAAGGTTTACTTCTGCATTTTGGAAGAGCTTGCGTAAGGCTATGGGTGCTCGACTGAATTTTAATACCGTTTTTCACTCACAAATAGACGGACAGACCAAGAGGACAAATTAGATCTTGGAGGATATGTTGAGAGCTTGTGTGATTGACTTTCGAGGAATTTGGGATGAATTCCTTCCTTTGGTGGAATTTTCCTATAACAATAGTTATTAAGCTACTACTGGGATGGCCCTTTATGAGGCACTTTACGGAGGGAAGTGCAGGTCGCCAGTTCATTGGGATGAAGTTGGCGAGAGGAAGTTGTTGGGTCCCGAGATAATGCAACACACCATAGAGGCAATTGAAAAGATTCATCAACGGATGACAACTATTCAAAGTAGACAGAAGAGTTATGTGGATATGAGAAGGAAGCAGTTGGGAGTTTGAAATTGGGGACAAAGTCTTCCTAAAGGTGGCGCCTATGAAGGGGATTATGAGATTTGGGAAGAAAGGGAAGTTGAGCCCTCGATTTGTTGGACTTTTTGTGATCCTCGAAAGGGTGGGCGACTTAGTCTATCGGGTTTCCTTTCCACCAACCCTATCAGGTGTACATAATGTATTTCATGTTTCGATGCTAAGGAAATATGTTTCGAATCCCTCCCACATTCTCAGTTATGAAGCGTTGGATCTTCATGAGAACCTAACTTACGAAAGATGCTGGTGGAGATATTGGAAAGGGTGGAAAAGTTATTGAGGAGGAAGGTGATAGCATTAGTTAAAGTTCTCTCGAGGAATCATGCAGTTGAGGAGGCTACTTGGGAACGAGAGGAGGAAATGCGTGATAAGTACCTGCACTCATTCRGTGAGTCCTAAATTTCGAGGACCAAATTTGTTTCATGGGATGGGGTACTGTAATATCTGAAATTTTTCTTTTATTAATTTTTSTTTGATCATATGAATTGGCKTGCCAACTAGGGTTGGATAATGTTCTATGTGGTTACTGTTTAATTGTACGTTTAATAGGTATAAAAGTATCATATTAATTGAATAAGGGTCATTGATTGGTTAGAGGCTCGACTTGTGGGTTTATTCGTTTCTCAGTCAGGAGCTAGATTTTTATCCAAAAAAAAGCCTGTTGAATTTAATTTAATAGATTGGATTAGTTACGGATTGGAAGGCTCGAAAGATTTGAGTTAGGGCCCAAGTTTTTTTAAAAATAAAAGGAGAAAAAAAGAGAAGATATCAAAAAAGGGGAAAAACCCTAACATSCTTAATCTTTGATMTATGATTCTRATTAGAAATTGAAATAATATGACAATTCAAATCGATATGTCATTCTTGTTTAATATGAGGARAGGGTAATTAGAAAAATCATTGTACTATTATTAATATTAATTTTTTATCAGAATGACTTTATTGCACGAGGTATCTTGGGACATCTCAATTGTAGAAAGCTTATTTCAACACACACCATGCCTAAAATAATATAGGCTTGCATTCTATCGACCTTTAACAAGAATAAAATGGCTGGTCAAATCACTCGTACCAATCAAATTATGTATAATGACTATCTTATTATCTTTTGAATAATAATAGTGTTATTATAGGTTTGTTAACAGTGACATATCAGTTAATAGAGACTAAAAAATCACTGCAACAAATTCACTTAAAGAATATGTTCATATTCTGATKTTTCTCAGCACTACTCCAAAATTTGGCGGTAATTTAAGGAGGGAAAAGTATGGACATGAGAAGGAAAAGTGGAGGAATAAGATTGCGTGCTCATCAATGAAAAATTCCACAAAATCTACTGAATTTTTTTGGGCTTCAATTTTCGCTCCAATTTTTTGCACCGGTAGGAGGAACAGAAGAAGCATGAACGAGAATGGCATAAAGTTGGGTTTAATGGGTTCCTGGCTTTGCCTGTGGTGTTTGAGCCCGAAGTTAACAGAAGAGCCCCCAGTGCGAGGTGCATTCATTTCTTTTCATCTTTTTGTTCAGATTCTTGACAATTTCTTTTTCATGGTTTATGAAGTCCTCAATGTAATATTTCTGCTTGCGATTCGTGAAAATGTGGACGCACAGTAAAATTGGTGGGTTTTAGGTTAACTTTATATTTGGGTTGGGAGTTCTTAGTTGGCCAATTATTGCGGTGCAATTTGATGAAATACGTTTCTCTTCTTTAACTTACTTTTGCCCAGTATATTCTTACGAGTGCTCTTCACTATTAGCTCAATCCTGAAATCTCATTATACTTTTCAATGACCCTTCAAACTTTCAATTATGGTTACTTAACTGCCTCTCTACTCTTCTCTTCTCTTTCTCCTCATGCTCTCCCTGCATCTTTTCCAATCTACCCAATTTTTTCCCTTCCTCACCTTTCCTATCCTCTCCCCTCCCTGTTGACTTTGATTTCTCTCTCGCTTACCAATTTTTAAACTGAAGTTTTCAGTGGTTTCACGAAGTATCTAATTCTCTTCCTCCACATTTTTCTGCTTTTTATGACAATATTTGATTATTTGGAGTGATAAATTCTTACGAATTATAACAGTGAAGAGGTTGGACTTTGCTTTCTCAGGTTCTCAATCTTAAGCTTTTTCCTTGGGTCAATATGCGGCTGGAATTTGGGTAATTTCCTTTCCCCTTTTCAACTTTTTCTGTTTGATTTAGTTATTTGTAGTTCTTAGGTTTCTTACTATGCTGCATACTGTTCAAGGTCTATTTCTCCMCCTTTTACTTTTAAAAAATGCATTTTTAATGGGCAATTTTGATTATTTGGAGCAATAAATATTTAGAACATGCTATATTGAAGAGATACGGCATTGTTTTCTCAGGTTCGCATCTTTAAGCTTTTCTCTTGGGTCAATTGTAGTCGGAATTTGGATAATTTTTTTTTTTTTTTTTTTTGCTTTTCATGTATTCATTTTTTTTCATTTACTCCTTTTAATTTATTTATTTATTTTTTGTTTAGACTTTGTGTTTCTTAAGTTTCTTACTATTTTGAGACATTGTTAAAGTTCTCTATATCTTAATTTATGACTGTGATTTGATGAATTAGAATATAAAGTTATGAATAAGATCAATTATCATGGCAAGTAGTTTATGTAAGTTATAGTTACTACTTTAGTACCTTTTTTTTTTTTTTTTTGGGCTAATGAAGATGTACTTTAAGTTGTTTAAGGTCCCAGGTCAATCTCTTAATGTTAATGAACATATATATATATATACACATGAGTAGGGAAGTGCTATTTTACTGGCACAATCTTGAATCCAGACAATTTCAAGTAATGGCTATCAATTGTCTTGGAATACATGCAAATTATTCTAGCATCATTTGTAAATTGCTTTTGACTTTTTACTCCTTTCTATGAGTGTACCTTAATTGTGACGATCGTATATTTCAAAAAAATAAAAATAAACATAGGTTATGATAGCGCGAGTAGATTTAATAAAAGAATTAGAATATTTAGAAATAGGATATGTTTAGGTTTAGAATTGGATAGAATTATTACGGTTAAAATAAAATTCGAAACATAATCTCCACTTAATCGAATTTCGAAAACGTTTTTCCTAAAAATTTTTGACTTTGATTTAAAAGCTTACTTTATTCACAAAAATTGATTTCCTTATTTTCAAAAACACTATCTCCTAAACTGATTTTTGAAAATTTTATTTTCTTAAAACTCTATTTTTTTTCTTAAACTATATTTTCAAAAACCTATTTTTGAAAAATTCTATTCTATATTACTTTCTTAATATCCTATTTTATTATTACTTCTATATATATACCATATTATAGTACAATTTCAGTTCAAAACTATTCATGTCTTTGCTCTTCTCACAGCTGAATTGTTTCCCTTCAAACCCCAACAGTTTGATCTCTTTTCTTGATGCAATCCTAAGTGTTAGACCCTCGGCAATGCATATTAATATGCATCTTAGCATGTGCATGAGTGTGTGTGCTTAGATGTCCAATTTTGATGGTGTTTTAGCAAGAAAAATCACAGCTGCCATTTTGAGGGAAGCTGTTCGAATTGTGCAAGGTTTTAGCTAGATTTTCCAGCTACATTTGAAGTGGTGTGCTGTCCAAAATGCATGAGATCTCAGCAGGAATTCGGACAGCTAGCTAAGTGAGGTGGCAAGCTTTGAGAGTAGAGGAGAGGAGAGTTTGACAGCTGCCCACTTAGGTGTACATTGCACCTGAGAATGTCTTCCGAAACCAGCAAAGAAAACCATGATTTTCCCTCCTATCTCTGCCCAATTCTCACCCCTCGTTACCTTGAAACATCCGTCCATGAACTCTAAACGGAGCTCTGAGTTCACCCTAAAACCCAAATCAAAAGCTAACCATAAACCCTCACCATCACAAGCCAAAAATCAGCTTTGTTCCTCCATCCAAATAGCCAAAAAACGATTCCTTTTAACCAAATATTCAGCCTTTCTTTTAGCACAATAATTACCCTATCAATTTCTTCTCTTTTACACGTTTTAAGGTCCACATTCAGCCATTAATTTACTATAATTTGTGGGTGAGAAGTGATATGAGTTTGAGTTATTTAAACCTTGAACTTGTAGCTTCGTGTATGCAGTATGTTTGTGGATTTTATTTGAGAGGTTTTGCATGAGTCTTTCATATAAGTCCTGGAATTTTAATTATGGTTGTGTCATGATATGTATGTAGGTTTTTGTGTTGCATTTGGGTTGAGAATTGCATGATTAAATCCTTAGAAAATATTAGATGTGGCATTTAGAGTTTGTTCTGGACAAACCAGAACTTTACCTACTATCTTTGCGTCATAGTAGTTTTATTTCCTAGTAAAATTTTGATTGTGATATATGGTTAGAAAGCAACGGATCTTACAAAGAATTCAGTACAAACTTTATTCCATTTGCACGAGCAAAACTCAAGATATGAGTTGATTTTTGCAGTGGGATCAATCTGGCTGATTGAACATGAATTGTGTGTTTACCTTCAATTCTGGGATTTATTTGAACTATTTTAAGTTTTTATTTTTGCATGGTTTTAAACCCTACAATATTAGGAACATTTTRCCACCAGTTTGACTCAGAAAACCTAAATATTCTGGGAGACATGCTCAAAATATCACAAGTTGTTCATTAACCGACTTCTCAAAAACCTATAGTTTATCCTATAAACTTTCTGACCATTGCATCTGTATACTTACTCTATTAATTATATATCCTTTACATTTCTAAATCTTTTAATCTCAGCTTGAAAGATATCCATTTTTATGAAAATAAGTTTTACTCATARAACGATAAAGATGAGTTATATGATTACTAAGGATATTTCTTGTGAATTGTTTTTAGGAAATGAAAGATAGTAGATCTTTTATTAATTGATCGAGCTCCAGGTGAGTTCCTCTTATAATCGTTTTCTGCACAGACATGTTTTCTAGAAATTGTTTCTGAAATATTTGTTTTATAAATATTTTCCTAAAAAGCCTATTTTACTTGCATATCTTTTACAAAAATAAGATTGAAAACAAAGTACGCGACATTTTCTAAGCTAAAAATTGTTATTTCAAGTTTACAACTTGCTTGAAAACACTTTTGTGTGATATATGGAATTAACGGATAGTATTGAGTACTCAATCGGCAAATTTTGGCTAACTAGTTCGGCGGACAAAGTACTGTACTTGGCTAGTCCCAATATGAGTACCTCTTGAATTTTCGAATGACAATATCAGAGTGAGCCAACTCTTGATCAACGCCTTGTGTTGCCAACGACTAATCGGGAATGCATTAGGCAAACGGTCACATCATATGGYGCCCAGGTTTGATTGTGGGCAGTCATACCCTTGATTAGGAGGTTTAACTCAGAGGCGACTAAATTCCCTTTGTGCCCCAGATAACGGAATCCATTGATTGATGTGAGTGTGATAAGGTAGAAAATCATGCACGTACATTGGAGGGATAAGGTTGCTATTGCTAGGCCCTGCACGACGTTGTCTTTGCGTTAACAACGTCTAAATTGGATTACTATTATTAGAAACCAATGGCCTTGAAAACGTAGTATTTCTGTATTTCTCGTTCACTCTTGACTTGATCTGATTTTTCTAAACTACATATTTTTGCAAAATACTTAGTTTTCTGAAAACAAGTCTTTTACTGAAACTCTTTTAAAATGTTTACTCGAAAATCATGCTTTTGATTTGAAACTCACCTAACGCACATGAGACTCACTGAGCTTCGCACATAAGTTTTCTCATGTGTGACAGGTATGGACTTTGAGGCTTCGGGATTCGGGGATGAGAGCTAGGACATCAATCTGTCATAGGAAGTGCTAGAACAGTACTACTATTTTAGTCTATTGCTTCTAGGATGAATTTTATCCTAAGTTGTAATTGTATCTACAACCTTGTTGAGTTGTACTTCTGCTATTTTACTATGGAATGTATCGTTTGAAGTATAATACTRATTGCCGAGAGGCAGACATGTCTTATTCGGCCCTAATAGACCCTAGTCATCGGCGTGGGCATCACATTAGTTCAAATGTATGTCCTAATTATTGTAATTACATTGTAGAATTTTGTTTATATTACATGCTTAAGTTTTTGGATTTACCCTATGACCCTTCTATGCCAACAGTTAAGTTTTTACCATATATTATGAAATATATTTTTACCACCCAACAGATCAAATGATTTTAATTGTTTTWGATATTCTACCTTTTTATATCATTGAAATTTATTTTGGCTTCTAAATGTCATCTGCCTCTTGGTCTTAACTAACATATCCAGAGATTGAAGTTCCATCAATAAAAAGCATTTAGGTAGTTTTGTGGTTTTTGGCTCTTGGGGCGCCATCTTCCTACAATAAGTATTTCGATTCACAAATGTTCTTGGCTTTTGAACATTGTTTAAATTAATTCAACAAACTATTCCTCCTGGACGAAGGGCAGAAATTTTGTGCTGTTTCCTTTGCAATTCCAGGGACATTGGTAAAGTTTAATCACCAAAGATGTTAATGAACAAGGGGAACTGATTTGGGATGTCGTCAAAGAATACATGGCTCATTTTGAAAATGATGATTGAAATGACCACTGGTTTTATAAGTTCACTAATAATAAGGCAATTTATCATGATCAATTGTTTGGATTGTTTTCTTTCGTTTCCTTTGCTTTCTAGAACTCTACATTAGCTGGGTAGCTCGACAGAGATTAACCGACACATGAATTTATGTTGATATAGGAAGAGGGATTACCAATCTTTTGTTTTYAGTTGAATCCAGAGAAGGKTGTTTTAATATATTCTAACAGTTGTAATGCCAAAATGACTTTGCTTCTTTAGTTTGCTCTGTTTTGCCAAAGCTTGTAGGATTTCGTTATTCAATACCAAATTCAAGAGAAACTTTGGATGTTTGGCCATAGTCCCACCATTTGTTATAGGAAGGTAATAACTGACAAGCTAAAATCTTTTCAGATTCACCCAACTATCTATGGAGATTAATTCCTCAATGACTGATTCATTGTTATTTCAAGATATTCCCAGCAATCCATTCATTTGGAAGTATTTGTGTACTTTGTGGTATTCTATTGCACATGTTACGCTCAAGTTTTGGTTGGTCATATGTACTCTGTAGCTTCAGACTATGATTAGGCAATTTTGTCATTGCATTGATCAAGAGTAGTTAAAATTTGTATATTCCTTTTGCTTAAAAGGAATACTTCTTCTACAGTCATTGCCAACTTATATTTSCTTTCACCAATGCTGTCAACGTTGTAGAAACAATTGTTGGAGAATCTGGAAAGTCTGCTCCAATGCAATCAAAGATGGATCAGAATTTTCCACTTCAACGCCTGGTCTGGCTCATCTGAACAGACCTGAAATTCCTGAATTGCTGCGGTGCAATGCTGCCATTTTTTTGGGACATTTATTGCGAAGGAGTAAATGTTTTCTTTGAGCTTGCTCAAGAATTTGAAAAGGATCCTTTCAAAAAAAAATAAATAAACAAATTAAAAACAAAGAACTTGAAAAGAATTAGCGATTTTTTTCCCCTGTGATGGATATGAACTAATTAAATGAATTAGACTAACGTGCTTTGAGAAAATTGTTCAAATGTACATAAGTTGGTTTGGCAGGGAAGCAAATTTCAGGGGTGCAATTAGTCTTCTTTTTACAATGTCAAAGATCAAAGGGAATCGCCTTTCTTATAAACCATACTTGTGTTATCTCTATTTAGTTAAGTTAAATTTTAAGTTAGGTAATTATGAACACTCAACACACGTCAAGTGAGAAGATTTAGATACTTTAATCATAGCATTAAACTTGAATAAAAATTAGTGTAATTTAACATTGTAATAATTTATTTCCATAAGGTTTCACAACAAAAGAAATTAACAATACTATTTATCAYGAACAACAATATTTCATCATGAAAAGTAAAAATTATTTTCTACAAATTACAATTTTTCCTTAATTATAACCTACGAATATTAACAATTAATGTCTATTACGAATAAATAATTTTATCCCTAAAAGTAAAATTTATTTGTGACAATTATGATTGTAGTAAAAATAAAATCGTTCATTGCTAAAATGGTAATTTTAGCCATAAAATAATTCATCCCTAAAGAATTGATTCATCGGCTAGAAAAATAAATTTGTAGCTAATTGTGAATTTTTTAACTAGGCTTTTCTTTCGTAGCTAAAATATATAAAGTTGTATCTATCATTTTTTCCCTTTAAATGAATGAAATTTTACAAACTATTTGACAACTTTATTAATGACGAAATGTTGTTTTGTTGATAAAAGATATCTAGCAATGATAGACAATGTCTAGCTACAAAATTTTATTGTTGAAAACAAAGACCAATTTTTCGCTACGAATATTGCAGATTCGTTGCCAATATGTTATTTTAGGCTACGAAATATAAGGCAATAATAAAAACATTTGTGCCTAATACTACATTTTATTGTAAAGTGTTTTTAACTGCATTAAGTTTACCAACTTTCTTATTTTTCTAGCTTAACCACAAGTTTGCGTAGCCATGTTTTTCACTTGCTCACTACTCGAACTTAGCTTTCTAATACTAAGTGCATCATCACTTTTTTTAAATTGCCATGTTTAGTCATTTTCAGTTAAAACTTTAAGTGCTTTCAGTTTGCTAGCCTAAATATCTTTTTCTAAGCATATTTTAACTTGCATACATTTAGCTGAATACTTAGATATCCTTAGCCGAATAAGAGAGCAAAACCTTGCATACAACAGATCAATCATACGTTTTCCAATTGACTTGCATATTTCACTAATGGTTTACCTAAGCTTATTTGAGGACACCACATACAAATCTAGAAAACTAATCTAACAACTAGCTAGTTAGCACTTGGGCCTCATTTTGTTGAATAGCTTAGCTTGACACGACCATGATAGCCGATTTGGCTAGACATTTTTGCACACTAACACAATTGACACACTCAGTAGGATCTGATAAGTCTGCATGATATTACGATCTAGTCATACAGTCATGGTTGAAGATTAGAACAAACTTTCTCGCTTTAATGAGGTATCTACAAACCACGTGTTGATGTGAGAGGAAAATCATTGATTTTACTAGAGATTATGTACATGTTTTCACCCTTTTTAGTATGATGAAATGCGACTTCATACTATTTTGCCTTGAATATTGCTTAGAATCGATCAAGTGACTTTAATTGTACAATAGTGTGAAATTATATAATTCATGTGCATTTGCTAAGATAAAATACTCTATTTTGTAGGAAAATGATTCTATAAGCAAAACAGAATGTCATTTGATGAACAAGTGAAGATTTATTCAATGCTGCGACAAGATGCTGCAACACTGAATACTATGAGCAAAAAAGAATATGTTTTTCAAACAAAGAAAGTTAAAGACGAAAAACAAAGTCATCATTGGAAAAAGGAGAAAGTTAAATCTGAAGTCCATAAAGCAAAAGGCAAAAAATTAAAAAGCAAAAAAGTCAAAAAGCAAAAAGGTGTTTATAACACTTTTTTACCAAGCTTTCGAGGGAAGCTTCATGGGACGAAAAGGAGGATGCTAGAAATGATCAAGGATGATTCGGGATTGAGCATTTTGAAATTCAAACTCACGGCAAAAATGCAAGAAGAGAGAAGAGGAGAGAGAAATGGAGCAAAAAGAGAAAAGCTTGGAAGAAAAAGAAGAAGAAGAAAGACYTCAAGGAAGCCTTCACCATTGGGCTTCATCAACCTCTTTAGGCTTTGTTTCTCCTTCTCTTAGTGATTATTTCGAGTTGTATTTCAATATATTAATCTTTCACATCCTGTATTCCACTTCATTCAAGAACATGATATAACTTCTTAGAAGTTAGGATTTTGATGAACCTATGTATTTAATGTCTATTTGAATGATTTGAGCAACGTTTGCTCTTTATAAATTCTTTACTCAAGATTATTTGTTGTTTACATTCATTATTTGATTGGTCATGAATAGTGTTCATGTGAGTCTCTTGAACTTCGAAAGGTAGTAAAGAGGAGAAGAACTTGAGCAGATGGGGTTTTGGTTATCTCGAGATAAGGTTAATATCTTAGGGATACCATAGAATATTGGAGACATTCATATTTCACCCTTAAGATCATGTGAGAGTTGATTTATTAAAGTTCCTTAAGCTAAGTAACTCTAACAGGTAGAACAACTAAGTGAAATAGGAACAAGGACCAATAAACTGAAAGGCTGAGGTCATTTCTGTCTCAACTTATGTTTCTAATGAAGCTAAACCTTTGTTGTAGTGTCTGTTGAGAAGTCATTGCTATAGCTCACCTGCAGCATTGGCATAGTAGTTAAGCCTGTACTGTAGCGTTTGCTTAGAAGTCATTGCTACGGCTCGCCTGAAGCATTGACGTAGTAGCTAAGCCTGTGCTATAGCGTTTGCTCAGAAGTCATTGTTACAGCTCGCCTGCAGCATTGACTTAGTAACTAAGCCTTTGTTGTCGTATTTGCTCAGGAGTAATTGCTGCAGCCTATCTGTAGCATTAATATTTTAACTTTTTGGACATTAGTACATAGGGAATTCTTAACTCTAACTCACCTTTAAGCTCTTGATCATATCGTTTGTGCAATTATTGTGCTTATTTCCAAATTATTGTGATTGGATAATTTTAGATTATTTTACTTTAGTTTCGTGACAACCTACAACTATTGATTTTACTAAGAATTTAAACCATCACTTTTGAACCAACAATCCTTGTGAGACATACTCTTATTCACTTTAATATTACTTGTGGACCGTGTATACTTATATGAGTGAAGCTTTATTGCATATGAGATTTTGTCTATCACGTGCCGGAGTTCAATTTTGTGAGTGCTATCCTGCAATTGCTGGAAAACATGAGTGCCTTACAAGAGACGGCTCCTAGTTGACAAGACTCGTCTTCATCAGCAATTTCTTCTGAGGAGCAGCAGATCCTAACTTTTTATCAGCCATCAAATTCATCATGGAATGATGTACATGTGAATTGATGCATAGCTTAATCCAACAGCTTACCAATGTTTTTTTAGGCTTATGCTCCAAAACGAAATTCAAGTGTTGGCACAACTCGGAGGCTCAAGGTACCATAGTCAAGCTGGGCTGATATATCCTTCTGCCCAAGCTACAGTTCCCCTTATGAGAATTCAAAAGATATGCAATCGAGGGCTCCCACTCCTAAGTTCCCTAGGGGCTAATTGTGATAACTCAAAAAAAATCTGTTCCAAAGAGTGGGCCAGATTCCACCCAAGGGACAACCCTATTCGATAGGATAGCCACAACGTAGGGCAACCATCCAACACCATATTTCAAGAAGCTATAAATTCTTTTGTTGCCCCAGTTTTCCAGTTACCCTTATTCTCTAGGGTAATGTTTTCAATACAACACTAGCGGGCAAGAATATTCGACTCAATACCCTACTTGGAAAACTTAGGTTGCTTGGTTCACAGTATGGCCCCAATTTGGGAAATCAATCACCTCATATGCAAGAGTGGATACCCCCCATTGACCAGATTTACTCAGATCAAGCCCCTCTAGCCGAGAGGGCTTAACTACAGATACACCCGCCAGTCAGATTTCCTTAGGCTAATCAAATGTTTTAGGCCGGAAGGTTAACCACCATAGAATCCTGGGGTCAGCCAATGAACTTTCCAGCGCAAACACCTCCATCAATTGATGCTAGCACCATAACTAATGCTTTAAGGGGGCAATTTTACCTAAACATTGTTGGCAATGATTGGGTAACTTACAAGAAGCCTTACCCGCAATAGATAGATACCACAACTGTTGTGCCTTGGGGGTACAAGTGACTTGAATTCTCTACGTCTTGAATGGATGATGAGAAAACCATGATGGAATATATCGGTCGTTGTACGGCTCAATGAAGAGAATTAAGCAATAACGAATTGCATAAACTCCTTATAACACCCCCAAATTAGGAATTGTCCTAAGCCGTGAGTATTACATTTCCTACCCGAGATTTAGTTTCTATTTTTCGTTTCGAACTTTATATATATAAGTATACAGTTTATTTTCTAATCCACTAATTCGATTGTATTCATGATTRTTAGCAAATTCATTAATTCACGACGAGAGGACTTGGAGGCCGTAATGTTTGATGTACCAATCAGAAATAAATAATTATTTTGGTGATTTGTTATTTGCTATGCCTTAATGTGTGAGTATGTTTATTTAAAGGTGAAATTTTATCACTTAACTTTAATTAGAAGTTTTAGTTAATTAATTTAGACTTGACCCGTTAGAACCCGTCCTCTTTTTATTCAAATCTAAAACTGGATTCGGAGTTTGATTTTGGGCCAAAAGAAAACTAATAGATTTTAATTTAGTTGAGCTTAGTTGTTAAGTAATAAAAATGCCCCACGAAAAAATTTTAGTTAGGGTTAAGTTAGCTTAAAAAAAAAAACTATTTAAAGATGAAGATTACTATTCATCTTTTTCCCAAAGAAAACCCTAAACCTAAACCTCCTAACCATAGCCGCCACCAACCGGCGCCTCCTCCCTTTGCCCTCACCGATACCACCTTCCCACCCTCTGTCTCTCTTCTTCTCTTCTCTTTTCTCTCTCTCTCTCTGCTCTCTCTCCTCTCCTCTTCTCCCCTTCCACCGATGCGAACCCGCCACTCCATCTCTCTCCTTCTCGTCAGAGACCAGGCACCCAGGTGCCAGCCAGACCAGAACGCCCAGGCGACCAAACCACCCAGGTGACGCATTCCAAACGCCCCAGCGCCTGGCACCCAGTAGCCCAGCACCAGACGCTCCAGTGCCAAGACCAGGAGACCTGTGATGGACTAGGCGGCAGGCACTGTGCGCCGTCGCCCCTTCAGGCCAGTAGCCCCAGCACTTGCATGACCAGGACCACCGTTGCACACATCAGGAGTATTTTCTTTCCCGACATGATTGCGCCATTATTCTTAGACTCGATAACCAGACCTTAAGGTTGAGATCAGTGAAATCATTGTTTCTTTATTTAAATTAACCGAATGCCTCGGTTTTGTATTATGAAATAATAATTAAGAAATAAAATATGAAATACGTTTAATTRAAATTTAAGTTAGTACGATTAAGTAAAAGGAGGATATAATTCTAGAAATATGTTGGAATATAATTTAGGGTGAAATTTAGGGTTGTATAATAAAATAATGTATATTGTGATTATGATTATTATTGTTATTTTAAGAACAAATTAGAAATCATGAAATTAAATTGTACTATTAGTAGTTCGATTTTCATTGACATGGAAATTCATCTTGAGAAATTATTAGTTAAGGTCACCATAGGAAAAACGATGAAGGTATTAACGGTAAACACCTGTATTAAATGAATGTGTCTGGTTAAACAGGTTTCAGATGAATATCCTTTGTGTAATAATATTAGGATACTGTGGCACATTAATGTTGTGGGCAACCAAGGCACCCCGCTAGYGAAAGTAAACAAATTTACTAAAGGACTATATGTAAGTAAATTCTCACATTCTCRTTAACGCATATGTGTTGTTATTATAATTAAATTACTCTTARGTGAATTGAATGTTTATTGAATCTGAGTTCTATGTAAGTAAATTCTCACATTCTCATTGACGCATATGTGTTGTTGTTATAATTAAATTGCTCTTAGGTGAATTGAATGTGAATTGATAATCGCTCTTATGTGTTATAATGTGATATTACTTCCAATATGTAAATTTTATTACTTATTGACATTTTAGAAATTTTAAGTTAAGGGTTCATGTGGTCCATGAGCATGTAGATTGCAGTAGTTGCAYATTTCTTGACATAATCATACATTCAAGAAAYAAAATGTTTTTAAAGAATGAAATTTGAAAAAGTAAATGTTTTGAGGAATGAAGTTTTTAAAGATGTTATTTTTATGATGAATGATTTCCAAACGTTAAGGATTTTGAAAAAGGGGTGTAAAACCTAGCCATGAAAGATGTGAGTGGCAAATGGAGCGTGAAGGACTGGCGCACCTGAACCAACCTTCTGGGAGGGTAGGRAAATGCAATGTTTACCTCTTTGGAGGTGAAAAAATGAAAGGAAAAGTAAAAAAATGTTAACCGCTTTGCGATTTTATCGGTAGAAATGTGACGGGTTCCAAAGAATAAATGGCCGACTACAGAACTTAATGGCTAGGTATTACASCAAGTGAGCTCACGACTTTAAAAGAATGGAAATGTTTGAAAAGTTCTTACATTTTGAAAGGAAAGTTTCTATGAGAAAGTTTATGAAATGGAAATGCTTAGAAAGCTTTTATTGAGAAAGTGAAATTTTATAACTCATGACATATAGGGGATTATTCATGCATTCACGCATGGGATTTGCTTACTGAGCTTAGTAGCTCACTCCATATTTCCTTATTTATGTTGTAGTTGATGATAACCAAATGGTGCATGGAGATTCGTTTGGGAGCAGGCTTTGATACCCAAGAGTTACTCTGTGAATTAAAATTTTTTATTTATTTACGAACTTGTTGAAAATTTAAAATTTTTTCCTTTATTGTCAAAAGYTTCCACAGAAATTTTAAATATATGAGAATTAAGTCGATGACATTCCCGGATTAGGGTAGTTATGATATGGAGGTGTTACATTTCCTTACCCATAAAATAATCAACTACTGTAGGAAATAAAAAAAGTCTTAACCCTTGTCAAAAAACGTTTTATAAAAGTTCAATAGAGTTTCCTCTGTAATTTCAATAACTATCCCCTGCATACATTCAAAAGATTCTCAACATTTTTAACACTCATTAACAATATGCATTCCAACCCAACCAACATCCAATATAATGAATAATGTCCTCCCACAAATCTTTTACCAACTTATCACTTACTCAAACTGCAATTTGAAGAAACCAAAAGAATTTAAAGCACTATTAGCTAATCCAAATAAGAAATATCTTTAGCTAAACCAAATAGAAAATATCCTAATGATACACAAAAACCATTCTRGTCAACCATCTGTCTTATTCAATAAAATTTACTTAGAAGATGCTTCGAGTATCACGGCTTACCCACAAGCGACCTCCACCCACCATCTAACTACACATCACCTGAAATGCAGAGTGAAGGAAATGGAATGAGCTATAAAAGTCAATAAGCAAATCTCATGCATGAATGTATGACTATGCCCTACATGTCATGTATTATAAAATCTCACTTTCTTAATGAAAACTTTCTAAACATTTCCATTTCATAACCTTTTCATAAATCTTTCCTTTCAAAATGTACGTCTTGTATAACCTTTAATTTCATTTCAATCGTGAACTCACTGAGTATAACGCCTAACCATTAAGCTCTACGGGGAGGGGGGGCCATTATTCTTTGAAACCCGATCACATTTTATACTGGTAAAATCGTAAAGCAGTTAACATTACTTAATCTTTTACTGAACATCACCTCATAAGAGGTGAACATTACATATCTCCCTACCCTCCAAGAGGGTCGGGTCGGGTGCGCTGGTCCCTCATGCCCCATTTCCCACTCACATCTTTCATGGCTAGATTTACACTCCTTTCAAAATATCTTAACATTTTCCTAAACATATTACATTTATAAAATCCATTCCCTTTCAAAATTCATTTCCTAAACCATTCACTTTCTAAATGTATGAATGGCTCATGCCAAGAATGATGTGGAATACTTTAACTACATGCCCATGACATGAACTACATAAAATTGTAGTAAAATACCATTCAACATAATAACCGTACAAAATATAATACACGTGAAAACATTCAACATAATCTCAACACATTTCATAACATTGTTCCATATAGCCACCACATAACACACTACGAAAGAGGTAGGCGGGTATGGGGATTTACTCACATAGAACTCATAGACAACACATTCAATTTATCTAACAGAAAGTTAGAAACATCAACATATATGCATTTGAAAGTATATTAAAGATATGTTCTTATGTCTCAATACACATTCTAATCACTTTCAGATATACTCTATATCATCTTGTAAGTTAAGTTTGATATCCTCCATCATGAATTTGAACACAGCTTGAAGGGATTTCGATCGTCTAAAAAAGTCAAAAGTTGAGTCTTCAGACTCAAACTTCCTCATGTTTAAACATCCCAAGCAACATTTGGAATTACATTTAATAAACGCTCCGAGTCTTCGAATAAAGACCATGGGCATTTCAAAGATTCAAAATATGCATGTCAAATCCCCAACAGATAGTTTCATTACCATTCTGACATATTCATTATTATTGGATATTGGGTTACATAAGACATGGTTTTCCTCATGATCATTTTGAACGAGTGAAAAAGATATAAGAGTTTTTCATAGAACATCTTTCCAAAAATGCAAAAGAGATTTCACAATATTCTTGCATGTTAAAATTGTGTCTATGCAAATTAAGAAATTTAATTTGGAAAGGGAGGTGTAGAATATATTGTACATAAAATAACATTGAAGGACCTCGGACACATATTTTATAAACGAATTTGTGCGACAAAGTACATTTACAAAAATCACATAATTGTATGCAAAGTAGGTTGCTTCTATAATTTAGGGGCACACAATTTAAATTGAATTTTTTTTCCCCCCCAAACTTGAGCTTGACTATTTCTTAAATGTTGGATCGACATTCATGTACGCAAGTTGGGCTAGCACACAAGTTCAAGTTCAGTAGGTAATCCAATTTGTAATTTGCACGTGGAGAAAGCCTCTCCGCAACATATGATTAAACCATACAAAGTTTCAATAATTTTTTTATGTGAGATATAATTTTAAAGATGACCCAACAGAAATATAATTTTTTGAATAATTGCATTTAGGCCACTAAGTATGTATAATTTAGATAAGTATTTAAATTACACTTTTTTCTATTTATTAGTTTAATAGATATCATAATCACAACTTCGGTATTAAGTTTAGGTCCAAAAATGTAAATATTAAAAAATTATGTATTGAACGTACTTGTTGTCTGATAATAAATCTACATACATAGTAAAATCCTAACTTTTCGAACATAGCATTATTTTGAACATGTTTTAAAAAATGCCCCTCACATAAGCAACATCCTTTATCGTTTGTCTTTTACAAAATTCTTCTATATCTCTCTAAAAAAATATWATTAAAAATTTTCATTTTTAACTCAAATCGAAACAGATTTGAAGAAAAAATTATATTTTATCGTTYCTACGATTTATTATTTCATGTCCTACTTCTTTTKGTATTTAAACTTGAAAAAAAATTAAAAGTAGATCTTTTGGGAAGAAAAATGTAGGCTTGACTGCAACGGCTCCCTATATCTCTATATAAAAAAAATCTTAATTTTTCTCTAAATTTTTTTAACTCAAATCAAAATAGATCTGAAGAAAAAATTAGATTGTCATTTTTATGATAGTATTATTTCATGTTCTATATTTTTCATTTAAAACTTGAAAAACAAATTTTAAAAAAAAAAAAGAGTTCCTTACAAGAAAGTGGGTATGGGAGCCGTGGCTTCCTTCGAGCAGCGCAAAGCTGGCTCAACAACTCCGTTGCATGCTGAGTGGAGCTGGTTCAATAGCTTCATAAAATCTTCCGTTTTAGTCTTTTTTAGTTCCAATAGTTAACTGTTACAATATTTTAAGAATTCATAATAATTAGCAGATCAGATCGATAGGTTAAAGAAAAGATAAATAAAAGTTTATAGAGAGATAACATCTATTAAATTATGCGAGGGCATTGTTGAAAAATTCAAAAGAAAATGTTACATGAAGAGATTAGGCGTGTTAGATTTAGCACTATCACAAATCTAATCTCTAGTCCTATGAATTCSAAATTTTAATTTAGACACTTATTAATTTACAACTTTTGGGCCTACTTGCAAATGTTACAAGTTTAGAGCCTAAAGTGAAAATACAAAAAGTTATGTAATGAACATACTTGTAATCTTACAATAAATTCAAGGAAAGGCACAATCCTCCCTCCCAAATCTACAATCTGATAAACTTATACCATTTAGACAAAATAACATTCATCTCTTCCAAAACCCTTGCATTCAGTGTTATATTTGTATTGAGGTTTCAACCAAAAATTTTCGGTTTCGTTGGAAAATTATGTTTTTTAGTTTTTTATTCATTTAGCAAAAAACTCATTTACATTATTTTTTCACTTGAAAAATCTTGCTTCAACCAAAAAAAAAAAAAAATCAACTACTAAACAAATATTATAGTAAACATTTCTTTAACAAAATTATGTGTAAAATTTTTTTGCTTAAAAAATGAAGTTAAAAATTTTCATTTTCCTGTATTTTCGATTGAAATTGTTTTCTTCAACGATAGAGATTTTTTCTCATGAAAAAAATAATCTAGTGCATTTAAAGTTAATATAAAGAAGGGGTCTTTTCTTCAAAAAATATATACATTTATTAAAATGGGGCATGGATTTAATCCCTCCATAAATTCAATTACTAATCCTATATAATTAAAATTTATTTTTAGACACTATTATTAACTTGCGGCATATTTGGACTAACATATAATTAGTAAAAATTTAGAACCTAAAGTGTAAATACTAAAAGTTATGTAATGAACATTATTGTATTCCTACAATAAATCTAATTCTTCTCCTATAAAATCCAAATTATGAACTACACACTATTATTAAATAACAAAAAAATTTGAACTAACATACAATTATTCAAAGTTCAAAGCCTAGAGCGCTAAAAATAATACGTTAAATTGCATTTGTATTAGCATAATATAAAAAATTAAAGATATAATGAAATATATTAGACATACAATTGAAACATTAATAATGTAGCAGAAAATTTTAAAAAACAAATAGCTGGGTTGGTTCCTTTCAGCGGCCAAACAAATGCATTGATTAGCGGCAAGCATAACTCCTTTTAAAAAAAACAAAATACCCCAGTCATAAAAGGATTTTTCATACATTTTTCCTAAAAGTTTATGTATTTATAATGAAACAATATGTTTTTTTGAAGAAAAAGATTTGGGATGGAAAAAAGACCAGGAGAAAAGTGGCCTGCCCGTCGGCTAGGAGCCCCCTCGGATCAGGTCATACCCGGTCCGAATGGGCTCCCGGACCAATTTGACCCGATTTTTTAAAAATTTTATTTTTAAAAAATCATTATATTAAAAAGTTAACCATAATTAATATGAAACTAATTAACAACTTAAAATATGATATACAATAAATTAATATCTTAACAATAAAAGACAATAACTAGTAAAAAAAAAATTAACTAACAATAATATTCATTTATGAGCCTTGTGTCCTATCAGACGACTTGAGATTTCCGCGGCCACCAATGCATAATTGAGATACATCTACAAGTACAAACATTGTGTTAATCCTATTCAACAAAAGAGAAGGTACAAGGGTTAAAACTACATTTGACGTTCACAGGTGACGTTTTCCTCGGAACATTTGTAGCTCCATATGATGAATTTGTACAGCATAATGAAGGTAAAAAAACATTAAAAAGAGTCAACCGTCATGAGTCCTATTATCATACTTAATAAACATTTACAAGAATTGGTTGACGACACTCCAAATGGGAAAATCAGGTGACTTGAAGCTACAAGCTATACCTCAAGTGTTTCAGTCAAATCCTGTGTCTAATGACTGCCCACTTCTCCTTGCTAGTTCTTTGCAGACTAAGAAACCCCTTCATCCATCCCCTCAATCCCTCCCCGCAAAACGGCACTTTCTGAGGAAGCGTGGGTTTTTGCATACAGCTATTTCATCTGCTGCTTCACTGTCAGAAAGAAGAATTGTCACCCAAATTCCATATTTCTTATCGACTATGTTGCCCACCTAAACAATCGGAAACCACTGCTGCTCTCAACAGCATGCTCATCTGTGGAATCCGACCCACTTCCAATTGTTTCATCTGAGCTATCATCTGGAACAAGTTGTACTCTGTCAGCATTCTTAATGATCCAATCAGTAAACTCAGGAGAAGATGCCAACTCAGAAACAGCTTGATGAGTAGATTCTTGTGTGAAATCATTCCACTCTTGCTTCGTGTACTTCTTCCTATTGGGTGTCCTGTGAAATGTAGAATAATAATCATGTCTCTCTCTTGTCCCTCTACGAGCATATGGTGTTTGTTGACTTGTGGTCACTCTGTGCGGTGATGATAGCGAACCTGAAATGCAGTTGTAGGAAGCAAAGTCAAGGTAAGTAAGACCAAGAGAAATACACACATAATATAATTTTTTAATTGAGAAAAGAAATTGTGAAATAAGAAAAGTTCTCAAGCAACAAACTAATTGCAAGATATTTGATCCCTTCTCCATCACTGAAACAAAGGCAGATATCATTCAYTTACTCCATATTCCTGGAGATACATACAAGCCTGAAAATCTTCAGTCCCAACAGTACAACAACATCAACAAAAAATAAATAAATAAATAAATAATTCAAAATTAAAAATAATAATAAATAGAGAGAGAGAGAGAGAAGACGACCACAACAAAACATATTTCACATACTATCTCAAGGGTCGATTACATTTGGCGCCTTCCAACTAAATATCTAGTAAACTTTGCCCCTGATATGTTCATCACTTGATGCCCTTGTTTACTGCAATAAATTCTTTTGAAATGAACAATTGCCTAAAGATTGTTTAACTTCCTAAGTTGATTGTAGTAATCTTACCTCTCATGTTAGTTGTGTTTATTCAGCCACCTTCACATGACAACAATCAAGTTATGACAAGATAATGCTGCATATATCTTGCAAAATTGATCAAATTATGTTTAAGTTAACAGCCATAGAAGTTATACCATTCGGAGACGGGAAAGAAACTTCAGAATTTTACTGGAAAATCTCATTGACAAGAGGTGCTCGTACTCTGTTAGAAGAGTGTTCAAAGTAGGAGGAGAATTAAACCAACCAACGAAACTTGGCTTCTAAGTTTAATCAGGGGCCCCTCTCAAAGTATTTTTTGGGCTTCCTAACACATATTGGCAGTTGAAAGATCCACCTTTTGGCTCCTTCAAACTTTGGACGTAAAGTGAAATATCCACCCAAAAAATTAAATATTAAAAAAAGTTGCAAACTATCAGGTCATTGTTACATGAATAAACACTACTACTACTACAAGAAGACACATTTTCAATACACACCAGGCTAATTGAAAAAATAGCAAAGTCAAATAAAAATTCAACTACAAATATTTGGTGTTCTTATACGAATCTATGCAATTTCCCTAATTTATATTACCTTAAAGGAGAGTACTGTACTAAAGTGTTTAATTAAATGGCTGGCCAACTTTTCTGCAAAATCCAGTATACTTGACATTCTTTGGCAATATTACCCTTTACTACAAAGTACCAAATAAACAAAAGACTGGTTTCAAACTAAAGGGGTAAGGTTAGGATGCTAAACAACAGGGGGAGCCAAAGTAATTTAATTAACGCTAACAGAGAAGGCTAATGTTTCACTTATTGAAGAAAAGGTAGAGGGTAAGAACAATATACCTTTAAACATGGGAGATGCACCTTTTGCATTATTCCATGCAGTACCACGAGAATGTTTCTTTCCCGACCTGCTGAAAAACTCAGCACGCTTGTGCATCATCATATCTTGTCCACTACGCCAAGCCCAAAAGCTTCCAGTTGGACAATATGATAAATCCCTAAGTGACAATSCAATATTAAGATAAATCCTCAGATTATTTGGCAACCAACAAAAAATTGCAAAAGGAAAATGCAGAACCATGTTTTACTAATTATAAGACGCAGCTTTTGGTTSAAGTAACAAAAGAAAGCAAGGGTGAAAATCATCAGAGCTCCATAAACCAGCCAAATTGGCCCATACTCTGTAAATTAACATTATGATAGCAATTACAGTTATGACGTGTTCTTAGATGCATTGTCACCGCACACTAAGATGTAAAGATATCAGTGTTTTCTCAGGAAGAGATAATTGCAAGCCTCCTGCAAAAATCTAAGAGGAAGGAATGGACTTCTCTTATTCCTCATATATCTGCAATTGATTTTGACCAATTGTTCCCTTTCATTCAAAGATTTATTGTATCATATGCAGGAATGGTGGTACACCATCAAACTGACCAATAAAATACCTCCTGCCTCCCCTCTCTTTATCTCTCTCACACCACCTTTTGCCCTAATGCATTAACCGCCAATGATTTTTGCTCTAATGCAGTATGCTAGTGCCTCCTGCGCTTCTTATCTTGATCCAGTAACTCTAATGCAGTGAGCAAGAAACCTATGTTCAGAAATCTAAAAAATCAAAGCCATTAAAAAAGAAACTTAGATGTTCCTCAAACTCACGGAAAAGTAATTATGTAACGGTAGAAATGATAATAAGAAGAAAAGCACTATGAATTACATCGAGTAAAGAAGGAATGCTTTCCCCAAGAATTTGGGTAATCACCAATTCAGGCACTAGTCGTTTTATTACTCCCGAAGCATTAGTTTTACAAGATATAACCTCCTTTTAAAGAACATGTAGCTAACAGTTGTCCAACACAACATGTGAAAGCAAACAATATTTACCATCTTTGACAACTATTCTTTCAAGACGCAGAAGGTCAAAGTCAAATTACTATGCCCATGATAACAATGTGACTAGTAATACGTGGCATGGTTGGACAGGTTTTGGCTGCATCTTAGCGCCATCAATGAATTACAAGCTTTGGTCTAGGAAATTCAAATTAAAGCATATGTTGTGCGTTAATTGTGGGTGTCACCAAATTGTATCTAAATTAATGATGCGTTGACCCAATGAAGCTTGCAATTTTGCTCCTTTGCAGCTCTCACTCTCTCTTTCAAAATTATGCCCTCTTCTTCCATCTGGCTTCCCATATGCCTTCTTTCATGTTCAGCTATGTTCCACTTGCTTATGTTAARCTGGCTGTTGAACCCTGTTTCTGTTGCCACCTTAACGCATTCCTGTTTTCTAAATGTTGTGAAAAAATGAAAGAACAAAATTTGAACCCAAATTCTAAGCTTCATTTTTTTTGGGTATGTACTTGTTTATTTGTTAATACAAATAAACTGTAAATTATATATTCCCTGAATTTCATTAGGAACATGGTTGAATCTTTCTTCTTATTCCCTTTTTTAGATCTATGCAAATCAAGCTTTAGACAAAATTCATTTACTCTCTCTCTCTTAGTTTTTCATTTCCAGAGGACACTAGGTAAATGAATGAATCACCTCATAGATTGATTAGCTGTCAACCTCAGATTGCAAAAATGGCAAATGAAGATCAGTTACACTGAAAACTATTTTGCATTAGAATTACTTAGAATCAATTGCAGCATAAAGCAAAAGGAAGAAACATGTGAAAGTAGATGTAGCTTACTCAATCTCATACCACTTCAGCGAAGTAACAGAGTACCAAATTGCAGAAAAAGAGCCAAGCAGCATCAGTGCCAGACTAGTATCAAGAGTGCTCTAAGAGAAGAAAAGACAGTATTTAGAGAACTACATTCTTAAATTTAAATTAAAGAAGAAAGAAAAGGATAGTAAACAAATTATGAATTTCTGCACATGACTACAAATATTGAACTGATATCATTTTAATGTGAACACATAAAGATTATTATGCAATCATATAATCACAAATAAAATATGCAATAGGCAGCAATAAGAATGACAGAAATGAAAACAATGCTTTGAAAAGGATAGGCAAAAGCAGTATCATTATCATTYACAAGTGTTTCCGGGTAGATAAACAATCAAACCTAAATGAACTATATAATGACTTCATATACATTCAATTAAGACCTTTAATAATTTAAAGTCCACATAAATGACAGAAAACTCAAAGTGACAAGTAAAAGAAAGGTGCTAGAAATTTTATCATCAAGAGCAGCCAGCTTTCAGAACCAAAAATGTCCCTGAAGACATCCTCAACTCCAGGTAGGACAAAATGTATGAAAAGCAGATATGTTGTTTATTTTTCATTTCATATTCAGAAAAATACCAGCATGTATAAACAATGTTCATTTAACACTATAACCCAATTATGGAGGAAAAATACCTGGAAAACAAAAGTAACTGCAATTATTCGGATGGCCCATTTCACGAATTGAGCTATGCCAACATCAACGCTTCCGTCTTCCGAGATAACAAATTTTCGCACAAGCCAATATCCTAGACCTGCTCCCGCAATGACAATACCCACTAGTAGAAATACAGAAACCTGTTAAAGAAAATAAATGGTTAATTTCCTAAAGATAAATAGTAAATTTCATAACCAAAACATAAAGGATGCTACAATCTCATAGAGACAGCAGTTGCAAGCACAAATTTTTTTTTCTTTTTCCAGAAAAAGAAAAAAGATTCAAACTCGGATCATATTTACTGTACCCCACATTCTCTTTCTTCTTTCCCAGGTGAAGTTTGTATGGTAGATTACTAATAAAAACATTCTTAAGAAGGAAAGTGAAATTCAGGAAGAAGAGCAAGCCCTTCAAAATATAAACATGCATGATACGCATCATGCAACTATAGAATACCAAGACAAAAGAAATTGTTCAGGCAGCAAGCATCAGAACTTTGCCTGCAACTTTTAAGAAGTAAAGTCCTTTTATCCCTGAGAGATTAATAATCCCTAAAGATAATAGGAGACATTCAGAGCCAAAACTACCACGATCACTTAGGTAGTGAAAACTTTTTGTACTACTTGGAATTGATTATACGGTAAGGTCCTTCTACAGCCAATAAATTCAGAGCTGCTATTAATAAGAATATTCGAGGCACTCTTTTTCTGCTATTCTGGGTAAGAGAATATTGAGGCATTTGCTATACAATAATGAGGAAAGAAAAATGTAAGCCATTCCTTGCAGCAGTAAATTCCCAAATGAGGAAGCCACTATGATGCAATGGAAGAGTTGAGGACAGGGACATGCTATGTCAAGCAACGATTCTAGAACCTATAGCCATCCTGGAATTATGACCAAAGAGTCATTCGCTCATAATAATTGGTTTAATTCACTTTGTGGCATTCTGTGGACGTATTTCAGCAATTTCATGGTTCAGAATTTTATATATATTTATTTGTTAATTTCAATGAAAGATTAACTGCTTGGGTTTTAGTAGTTGATGCGACTTTGGTAATTTCTTTTAGGAGCCAAAACTTCTACTTAGGAAAACAGTCTTGGAGCTATGAATAATCTAGATATCTCTCCTAAGAAGGAGATTAAGGTACAACACCTTAATGTCCTAGGTGTGACGCCTAGGATTACTAATCCTCTGCTCTTGGTTTGATGCCAAGAGTTCTTTCTTTTTTATTATCTTTTAATTTGACTTTTTCCTGTATTTTACCTATATTATAAAGCCTAGCTTCGGCACAGAAATCCTATCAGATGGTGTTGCAATACTACAAAAACTTCCTGCAATTTAGCCACTATTATCAGTCCAGTTCTCTACCCAAAGCTGAGAAGAATTTGATGCAAGTCCTATGGGGCTTATTCAGCAACTTTCCCTGCATCACACCATTACTTGGTAATAGATATTGATAGACATCTGCATAGAATAATCAACACAAAAGGACATTATTCATTTCTTATACACATCAAAAGCTTGAAGAGAAGTGTTCCGCATCACTGCAGCATATAAAAAGATATACATGGTAAGGTGTCATGGCCAGGACACCTAAAAAGCTTAGCACAGTGATTTGTTATTCTAGTTGTACTATAATAGTTTATCGCCAATACATTGCCCCAGGGAGGAGAGGCAAGTGAATAAAGATAAATCCAGAAAGAAAATGATCCTTTTGGACTCCAAATTATCCTACATGACATAGTTCTGCTCCTAAGTGATCTCACTTCTCCCATTCATGATTTACCATAAAAACAAAGTATAATCAGTGGAAGTTGAAACAAAGCCGGGACCATAGTTTACCCGAGAAATAACTACTTGGCCAATTTTCGACCATGCTTTAATTGGTTAAGCCAAATTAACTTGTAAGGCCCAATACCTGAATCATGTCTGAGGGTGTATTTGGACAAGGCACAAGAAGTTATCGAAGACCTTGGATAACTTCTATCTTGCATTTGTTCAGTGTTTTTTTATCCAAGAAGTTTTGGATGCAAGTTATCTCTTATTTGTTTTGATTCTACCACTTAGAAAACTCTTCCATAAATCTCATAAAAAAACAAGGGTGAACAGTGTATTGTATGGGTGGTTGGATTTCTCTTGTTGAGTTTCAAATCTTACAACAGAAAGTTGCGGTCTTTGATGATTGTGCATCTAAAGCAAAAGATTTCACAGATTTCACAGATAGCTTTCAATCTCAAAAGGTTGTGCTGAATGCAACTTGGGGCTACAAAATCTTGTTAGGAATCATATTCAACTACCCAACAGAGAAGTTACAGAGAAACTAGTGAGGAGAAGATCTGCTTTTTACGAAAGAAATCTTTCTATCGAAATTTTTAACAATTTTGAAGAACAAAGCTTCTTGAAGAACTAGTTTTGATACCGTCGGTGATTTATCTTTTGGGTTGGATAAAATGATTTCAGTGTTTTGAATATACATCTTGAATAGTCGGCAGTAGGTGAGTTATCTTCAACTATTGTGTTCAGGAATGATGCTGGTTTTCAGGTTGAATATCTGAATTTTACAGCTTGATATGAATACTTGACGAAAACCAAGAAAGATTTTGTTGCAAATCGTTGATTTTGATCCAAAATGAAAGATGTTGTTTTTCATATTCATGTTCTAATGGGAAGGAAGTCTTGATTGTAATCCAAAACTTTTGGTCCAATCCAAATGAATTCAAATCTTAAAAATTTCTGACTCATACCCGACCATTATAAAGAAAAATTGAAATTCAAACTTTTTATTGTGTCGACAGTCAAATTCTTCTAACTCGTATCCAATCCAAATTTCTATTATACAACTTATCTCCCTATCCAAATGCACCCTGAGTCCCACTTAATGTGGGATTCTCACATAAGTAGCAACAGCCTGTTCAATTACCACAAGAAAAAAGAAACAGCCTGTTCATGTCTTTTAGTGAAAATAATTAGGACTTAAGGGTAAGGATGTCCAAAGAAGAAGCCAAAGACATAAAGTGAGTACTGAAAAGAAAAAAGGTTGGTTATCACAACACCATCAAATCCCATTTTCATCTCTCTCGCTCAAGTTTATATGTCCATCAAAATCGAAGGAACAGAAAAACAAAGGGTAAGTCCTTATGAAGCGAACAAAAGGAAATGGCATTTCTTCAAAAACACAATATAAAAGGACAATTCAGTAAATAATGACGTAGATATACGACTAACAATCACTTCGTGTGGAAATGTACTTTTAGAACTAAATATAATGCTTTACTACGAACTTACATTTAGCATTGACCAATGTTTCAAACGTGTCCAGAACTCGTTATTAATATCATGTAAAACAGCTTCAGAATAATGTAAATGTCAGACACGTTTGAGAAAGCTGTGTACTGCCTCATGAGTGTCTCAGTGGTCAAAGGTAAAAACTATTGTCATTTATGTATTCCACCTATAAATCTAAAGCAGGGGCAAAAGCATCAAAACATCTACGGGATTATGCATCTCTTCACTGACCCCAAAATTGACAACAATCGAATTAACCAAATCACATTAATGCTTTAGTGTGTTTACTTTTAGAATTAAATATAGCTTTATGTTAAAAAAAACTTACATTTAGAAAAAAAACATAGTTGTTTCACATGTGTCTAAAACTTTGAGACTAATGTTTATTCGCTGACACTATACATGTTAAATAGTCTCAGAAAAATTCAATACCAGACACGTTTAGCTCCCTCATAAGTGTTCAGTGCTTCAAAGGTAAAACAAAAAACTGGCTATTTATGTCTTCCTCTATAAAACTAAACCAGGGACAAATACTGAAATGCTTACAGGATTGTGCATCTCTTCATTGAGCCCAAAATTGACAAGGATTGAATTTACCAACATTGTAAAATGATGAACCAAAAAAGAGCCAGCCCCAAGCTGCAACATACAAGCAATCAAATTAGGGTGAATCATCAATTCCACTTGAAATAACCGTAGTGAATTGCACTTTAAATTTGGGCATTCAGCCCTCTGTTCTGTATTTGCAAATACAAGAAACTCTTACACCAATAGCCAAAAGAGAATAACAGGCTTATTTAACAATTATAAAGCACTTCCACTTACAAGTAACAACTCTCTTAACCATTTGGACCGCAAAATTTTATTTTAATAGGTTAAGAAGCAAAGTAGTACGTTCTTAATTTGTCAATAATCATGAACATTTGAAACATTAACTTCCGCTGAATTAAAAACATTTACTTCTAATATTCTTAATTAAATTAAAGTTGCCGTGAGGTATAAATGCTAACCTTGGTATCAATCTAGCATCACAAAGGTATCATTAGGTTATCAAAGGCACAAAGTAACTTCATAACATTTTTGTGTTATTAGATAAACTAAAAAGGAGAGAGATTTCCAACACTGCCAGACAGGAATGAAGTACAAAATAAATATTTTTCAAGTATAAATATATAAATAAACACAAATGCTCTACGAATGCTAACCACGGAACCATATATGGTGATGTAAAAGATATTCTTTCTGCCAGTTGGTAATAGCTTCATTCCCTGTCCACATTTAAAAGGAAAACAATGAGAAATGGTTAATGTGTATCCGAAACAAGAGAGCAAAAGTAAAACATATTACATCATTGCAGTGCTATTCTCAAACATCTTCAGGTACTTAAAGCACATACTTGTACCCAAAACCCATACCTAGTCTGTTCAACATTGCCATAAGCTAGGAATAGGTTTTAAAAAGGCATAGGTTAAGAGATAAAGCATATACATGTTGTGGAGCTACCTATCATTTAATAGAACTGAAGACGCAATGCCATTCCTTTTCACCAAATCTAGGTTTCTAAAAGGGATGGAGGGAACAAGAAAACCATCCACCGGAAGCCTATTCAGGTGTGGAGCCAGCAGAGCAAYATTGATTTGAACAAAGTTATGAGTCCAAATTCAACTTGTTGCAGCTTTAGCCTTAACATGGATCAATAAAATTGGCTGCAACAGGTATAATAATCATAGGTATTTTAAGAAGCCTTGACCTTGATGACATAAGTATAATATATTTAAATCAAGTAATATGTCCCTTACGATTAGTCCAAAGTAATGTTATCAAAGCCACTCAAAATAAGAATAATGGAAAAAGGTACTTGCAGTAGATCAAATTTACCTGAAAGAGAAGGATTATGATGACAAGGCAAACTCCGATTGCCATTGAACTGCTATAGTAGAATGGCACCCAACTGCTAACAACTGGTGCTAACAACAATAACAGGATACCCAAAGCACAAAAGAGTAATCGCCATCCTTGAAACTCTGCCCAAACACATCACAGAAGATAGGTATGTTGAAAAAACTCCCACCAGAGAATGGGAAAAGGAACAACAGTASACCCAAATATCAATTATTGCCCAACCTTCTTCAATAGTGACTGAGACAGAACCAGAAAAATCACCAATAAACTTCACATCAATGTATTTTTCCTCGTACGGTGACATGAGAGACATCCACATCCCCTTCTGCAAATTTTTCCACTCATCCTTTCCACATTGGCACAATCCAAGTGATAAATTCCTGCATAAGGCAATGCTGATCAATGTAAATTGCCAAAAATGGTCAAAAATATTTCTTAAGTTCATCACATTTCCCCTACTCTCACTCACTTGTGAAAGCAAATCTGGATTTTGCTATGCAATCTCTCAGGTATGACTACAGATGGGGCAGCAATCAAACGATATACGCTTGAATACTTCCCAAGTTTCCATCTAGAAACACCCGTCACTTGAACACGTTCACATAGTGCAGCATCTTTAGACAATCCATGCCCGACCGGAGAGATTGGAGTAACTTCGATTGCTGGATTGTCCACATTAATGCCTGCAAATTGTAGTTCCTATAGTGAGGAAAGCAAAATCAAGAATATTGGAATTATGAAAAGTACTGTACAGGAAGGTACACAGGAAATAAGATTGGATTTAAGTGAACGCTATCTCATAAAGAAAGTTTTAAAATAATATCCCATTGCAGCTCAGGAACTACTTAAGGCTTCACATCATCTTTTCTCTTTACTCAACGAGGCAATCAGACAATATTTATTTAATACACTAGAAAAATGATTTTTCCCTTCTTTCAATAACCTGATAACAAAGAACTTGGACTTATTGCAAAAGAGAAAGTTCCATGATTTTGTTACTAATTAATTATAAATAAAACTGTTTTAACATTATAAGAAATATCTAAAAAAACCCTAAACTAAGCGAGTGCCAAGATATCAAGTCACAATTTGTTAAAGTAATCCAATTAAATGATCATAAACATAGAAGTATGAAACAGTAAGTCGTTGATTTGAACTTGGATTAGAAAAAAAAGAAAAGAAAAAGAGAAATGTTAGCAAAGGAAAGAATGGATTACCTCGGAGGGCGGTTACAACAGTACATGAGGAGAACGTAAACAGCAGGAAGAAGAGCCGCGGAACAACACTAAAGGACTTCGATGATAGACCCATTAAATCGCTCTTCTGGGATCACTGTGCCTCTTAGCTTCTCTCAGAACGGAGGAGAAGAGATCGCTAAAGGGCGCGCTTCGCAGTCAGAGAAAAAAAGAAAATAACTTTTTGAAAAACATAATAAAGGGTGCGGGTCCGTTAGGTCCCAACCGGAGAACCGGCTAACCAAGGCCTAGTTTGGAACTCAGGAAAGAAAAGAATATAAAGGATTAGAGCWTTGCTAGCCCAAATAATAAATTTTTAGTTTTCATTTTTGAAACGTTTTTAATTTTTGATTTTGAGTTATTACTTTCAAATGTATTAAAAATGCATTTGATTTGTCATTTTTAAAATTTTTTCATGAAATCTAAAAAATACGTCCGACTTAAATTACGTTCTATTTATATTTCAATTTAGTTTTTATTTTTGAAATATTTTCAGCTTTTTATTTTAAGTTATTGTTTTTAAATTTGTTCGAAACACGTTTGATTTGTCATTTCTGATCATTATTTCTGAAAATGAAAAATTAGAAAGCATGTTAATTTTTTTTTTTAAGAATTTGGTAGAAGATTGTTTTGACAAATGTTAATCAATTTTTTTGTGAATTAATTATAAGTGCTATTAGTTAATATCAATATATGTTTAAATTAAAATTAAGTACAAAATTAAGTATTAAATAATTAGAAATTTTTTGGACAATCAATAAAGAGAAAGAAATTAAAAAAAAATATGTTTTCCACATTTTAATTATATGGAAGTGTTTTGCTTGAATATACTCAAAACAATAGTATTTGATTCTTTTTATTTCTAATCTAATTTTTTTAAAAAATTCATTTTAAAATGTTCGAAATAAAACACATTTTCAATGTTTTAGAAAATTAAAAACATGAAACAATCCAAAATATGTTTTTTTTTTCAATGTTTTAATTGGTTGGAGCCTTTCAATCTTAAAAAATGTTGGCATTTTATTGGTCTAGATATATGAATTTAATAGGGCTAGTGGCGATATTTTAATTCACCACTTATTTGATCTAAATAAATCTATAAATTCATTTTTGTAAAATTTTCATACTTACAAACTATCCCTTGGAACTTGTTTATGAGTATCGTTTGAAAATGTGTCTTTAGTAGGTAAGTTCTGAATTGTGTGCTTCATTTTGTAAGAAAGTTAAGGTCCTCTTTGATAAAACGTCTGAAAACTGAATTTGGAGACTAAAGTCTAATAAGTAGTTGAATTTTTAAACACTAAAAATTTATTGTATAAAGTTTAAATTTAAAAGTTGAATTTTGTTAGAGTGATTGATAATCGATTTAACAAAATTTTGAATACTTTCAATTTTATCATTTTTTCCTTTAAATTTATAAGTTTTAAAAATGTTTGTAAGTATATGCGATTATTTGAGAGAATAAAAAAAATGATAAGGTTAATTTTATCTAATAGATAAAAAAATTATTAAACCCGTATATCTCAACATATTTCGTGATAAATGATAAATCAAAACCTCTATCTCATAAAATTTATGATATGAATTAAGGGGTACCTAAGAAATTAAGACATTTTAAATTATAAGGGTAAGTACAGAACTCCCCCCATAGTTTAACTCATTTGTCAATCTCATACAATTGGTCATTGCTTCTACTTTCGAGGGATCTACATAATACCTTCTTTTGCAATCACATACCCCAGAAATGATACTTTTTCCAACCAAAATTAGCATTTGCTAAACTTAGCATAGAATTAGTGCTCCCGAAGCAGCTGTAATATCCATTTTAAATGTTCTTTATAATCTCAGGAGTCTTAGAATAGACTAAAATATCAACAATAAATATCACCACACACTAATCTAATTTTGGACGAAAGATTCTATGCATTAAGTCCATAAATGTAGTCGGTGCATTTGTCAATCCAAATGGCATCACTACAAATCATAATGTCCATACCTGGTATTAAAGGCAGTTTTAGGAATATCTTCCTCCCAAATCCTAACTTGATAATAACACTGCCTTAAATTCAATTTTGAGAAGTATCCTACCCCTTGTAATTGATCAAATGCCGCATCAATAAAGGGTAAGGGGTATTTATTCTTGACAGTTACACTATTTAAGCCCCAATAATCATTGCACAAGCACAATGGCCCATCCTTCTTCTTAACAAATAACACTAGAGCTCCCCAGCAGATAAGCTTGGTCTAATAAATCCCTACAATCTAGCTATGCATGATCTCGCACCAACCATTCCATAAGCAAAATCATATCATAATCTTTAAACAACAATACTATCAAATCTCCAGGTAACTCATTACCACTAATCAAAATCACACAATCTTTATATAACATATCTGAAATTATACTATCTCCCAAGGGTGTACTAACAAACAACTTATATGGCAATTCAATAGAGGCTTAAGCAAGTACAGGGTATAACGTGGGGCAACAAATAAATGAGTAGCTTAAGGATCAATTAATACTCGAGTTTCAAAAAAGACAATTAACATACCTTCCACTATATGGCTCCTCTTTGCACATCATGTTTTTCCAATGCGAATACCTCGTGTCACGGGCTGGTTTTTAGATCTAGAAACCAACCGTGATTGTTAAGCAAACTTGCCAATTTTCCCATTAAGCGAGCAGAAGGTTCTACTACACGTTAAGCGTCGCAATCACAAATAAATGCACAACTGGCAAATAAATGCTTTACAGGACTAACAATGTAGAAAATGAAACCATATTCGTTGATTCAAAAAATATTACAAATGTTTGCATTAGTCTTGGTGAGGGGGAAACAACCTAGACCAAGCTCATGTACAACTTTGCCAACAACCTTGTTTGCCGACACTATCAACCAACTTCCCCCTATAAGAGTCTTGGCAAATTTTTTCCAAGCGACCACACTAGACATTGGTCTTTCTGAGGAGGCGGGAAAAGTTTGTTTAATTTCTATCTAATTATTTATACATCTCTAACGCAACAAACTAAACATAGGCGTTTTTCTACATGTGTGTTACAATAGTAAAATATAAGGAAAGATATTTACAAACAATGTACAATATAAAAGTTGTTTCGTCCTCCTGGGTGCAGGTGCTGGACTGGACGCCCATTGCCTCTTGGGCATCCGGCTGCCACCGCGTGCTGGCGTGCTTGCTTGGTACCGATGTCTTCCTGGGCATCCGTCTGCTGTTAGGTGCGGGTCTACTTCTAGGTGCTGTGTGCTCCTTGGCATCTATGTGTCTTCTGAGCGCCAAGTGCTTCTGGGCTCTACGGGTGCAGGCATGCTTTTGGGTGCTGCTAGTGCAAGTGTCCTGGCGCAAACATTCTCCTAGGCATTGCATCCATCCTCTTTAGTACTTCAAGCATGCGGGCACAGGCATGTTGGTATGGGATTTCTCCTTTACTCGTCTATGCGAGCTTCTTGGGTGCCATGGGCGTGCTGGGAAGCGCCCCGTGACACCGGGCATTCACTCGGGGCCTTCCGAACCTCGTGTTAGGAACAATCCAAGCTCTTGAAGCCTCCGGTCCCACTTGAGATTATTGCATTGTTCCTCAAAGACAACTCCCTGTAAAGTTATCAGAGCTCTCACATACCAAACACTGATGGCTCTTTCTCCAACAATCTCTTTCCAAATGTTTGGACATATTGCAATAGTTGCAAATGTTATCCAGCTGCTAACCTTGACCATACTAGGCTTCCTTGCTTTAAGTTCCTAAGATTATCTTGCCACTTTCTTGTCATGGGCTGTTTCAGTGAGGATGATCCCAGTTCCAAACTCATCCTTTAGGCTTGCAACGCTTTGTCATTATTTTTTGTTGGCATAGCCGCCTCAACTGCCGCATTGTGGGCAATAGACGGATAAGTACCAACGCGCATTGCAACTCGCGTCAAAGTCCTTTAATAAATTGACGTGTTTTGTGCTCCTCTGAGTCGATGAGCCGAAAATAGTATTTTGATAGTTGTTGGAACATAGCTACGTACTGCATTATCTCCCTACTGTAATATTTTGAAATTTTTCTTCCCACTTTACTTGAACCCACTGAGAAATGAATTCATGCATGAAATTTATCTATGAACCGTGCCCAAATTATTTCCACCCTTTGTTGCTCCCAGGCATCACAAGTACGTAACTACCACTCTCGAGCGAGTCCCTTTAATCTAAAAGCTGCAAATGTTACTTTCCTTTCATAAGATATTGGAGGGTTTGAAAATATCCTCTATCTGCTCCATCCAATGCTCCGCTTTCTTTTCTTCTTCGACCTCCCCGAAATATTCAAGGGGTCAAAATTTTAGGAATCGTTCCAATGCTTTGTCCTTGTCATGGTTATCAAATCTTTGTGGCTCTCACCTTCCCAGAGTTGTCTCAGTGATAGTAGCCAACTGATCCAATGTTCTTGCTATTGCCAGATTGTGTTGGAAAGTTGTGTTTGGTTCTTGCGCTCAAGAGATGGTTTCTAGGCTTTCTATGATTCCGAAGAACGTCTTTCAAGCACTACTCCTGGTTCTATGTATTCTGTTAAATTACCAAATATATGCATACACATATATAAAACGTATGTATATATTTACTCCCGATACTGATTTTCAACAATATTCACCACTAGATAAGTCACTATGATACTATAATAACCAAGTTTAGACACACTCATAACAAAACAAAAATTCATGATAAACTACATATATGATTCCTACAATCCTTATTCTTACCATAAATAGAAGAGGTCACAACCATCACAACTCAACCAAGAAGAAAGTACAACACATATAATACATCTAAGAGAAATTTATAACAAACATACCCTAACAAGATAGCACTAGCCACTGCATCTGAAATCACCTATATAATAAGCTACATAATATACACAAAATAACTGAGTCTCCTTGAGACTCTACAGTCTCTATCAAACCCTAGATCCTCTATGATCTAGCGGCGATGGTAAGGCTAGGACGCCCAATGAGAAGTATCGTTCTACAAAGTGTTGACAAATGACGTCATATTCGACTTGTCTTCTTCCATATTAACCTCTTCATGCCCTCTCTGTTGCTCTCGATTCTACCCAACTCTATTAGGAGATTACTATTCTCTATTTTCAGTTATGCCCCATTTTTATTAGCCTCATTAAGCTAGTAGACATATTGGACGTTATCTGTTTGAAGCTTTGCATGCTGCATCTCTAATATATCAATTTGATACCGCTTACAAGCCAACTCACACACTAGCTCATGGTTTCGAGCTTCTTGAGCTTTTGGCATCCTACAATATAAGAGGTAATTCAATCAAAGTTATATTTCCATACACACTCACCCCTAAAGAACCTTACAAAAATATAACCACAGGACCCCACAAATTTTTGAAACCTAGGCTTGAGACCAACTGTGATGACCCCCCCTCCCAAGGTGCCACTAGGGCTGTATGGGCATCGCTTATCTTTTGATGGTCAATATGGTTAGACATTCAAAGCAACTAAAATCATAATTAGAATATAAACGTCTAATTAGTACATAATCTACAATACTATTGCTCCCAAATATACAGCAACTAAACTCCATAATAACAATCCTCAAAATATAAGAGTACAACTCTCAAATGACATTATAGACACTATAACCATTACAAATCTCCAAGCATCACAGAATTTATTTATGACATAACTCTTCTAAGCATCACCTGACTTCTCTAATTGTCTGCACCTGTCACTAAAATATATGGAAATAGAGTGAGCTAGGCGCAGCAAGTCCTGTGCTTGTATGAGAGTATACAATTTTAGTGGAAAACATTTAGAAAGTCATGGTACTTCAGTTTGATAAGAAAAGATCAAACTGTTATTTGAAAACCACTATCTCTGTAGAAATAGCAGAAAACTATACATGTGAAAGAATTTGATTCTGAAAAACAAAATAAACATGCCTAACAAAACATTCCATGCATAATATAGAGGCACGAAAATCAATAAGACACTATGTGTATTCATCATTATTATTCATCACTATTGTTCATATTTTAATTGTATTCATGATATACAATGTAATATCCAGGACGTTCTTTTCCATTTTGCGAATTTTACATATGATCATAAAATTTATATTCCAATTTATTGGTTCATTAATATCATGATTTTTAGTGTTTTTGGTTATTTGGCAACGGAAGGACTTGGAGGCCCTAATGTTCGATATGCTAATTAGGGTTTAATAAATTATCTATGTTATTGTTGTTTATTTGTRCATTTACGTAAGAGTACGTTTATTTAAATATGGAATACTGTGTTGATTAAATTAGAGTTTTTATTAGTTAATTTAGGCTTGACTCTTTAGAACCCATTCGTTCCTTATTCAAAAACTAAAAGCTAATTTCATATTAAATTATGGCCYAAAAGAAAGCCTATATAAATTAATTTATTGGGCTTGGTGGGTTATGGGATAAGGACCAAAAGGAAATTATTTAGGGTCCAATTGTTTTTTTAAAAAGGGGGGACAGGGGGAAGGGAGTTAGGGTTTCTGAAGGGTTTCAACCTTGAGAACCCTCCAGCCGTCACGCCCTTTTCCCCTCTGCATTCACCTCTCTTCCTTCTGCCGTCAATGCCGTGCCAAGCCTTGCCGTTGTTGTACCACCGCCATACGAAGCTGGTGGTTCGCCCTCTGCCTGGAACCATTTGCAACAACGAAAAACGCAACTGATATCCATAGATTTGCCGCCAATTCGCTGCCATTGTCATCCTGCTATCTAGATCGCTGCTGTTGGTCGCTCGTGGCGGACTGTTGCATGCTGCTCCTCACCGTCCAGACCTTTCTCCCTCGTGCGGTTGCCGTCCGATCTGCACTGTGTGTTTGACCAAGAGAACAGGCAGCTGCTAGGCTAGAGTTCACGGTGCCTTATCCCTGTTGACATGACCGACTGGCTGTTGTTGCTGCGCCTCTACATTCGCTAACCGAACAGACTGTCGGTGTTCGCTGCGTATTGTCAATTGCGTGCATGCTGCCTAAGCGCACGCACGAGGCGCAACGCAGCTTCATACACGACACTTAGAATTTGTCGAATTAAAGGTGAAAACATCGTTCTTTGATTTCAGAAATTTAATGACTTATGTAATTATGTTATATAGTGATAATTGTGGGAGAACATAGATTAGGTTTAATACACGATTTAGGATCGGAGTTATTTAGTATGGAGAATATATTTTGACTTAGAAATGTATTGTATTTGGTATTATCATTATCATTGTTGAGAAGAGTAGAAAGCTATGAAATAAATTATAACTTTGAGAATGTGATGTGGGAATTAAGTACGGGTTAATAT
Organism: Rhazya stricta; assembly: GCA_001752375.1. NCBI lineage: Eukaryota > Viridiplantae > Streptophyta > Magnoliopsida > Gentianales > Apocynaceae > Rhazya > Rhazya stricta. The sequence goes on from MEJB01000015.1 coordinate 104,935, forward strand.
TGACGAATGATGTTCATATGATAAGTGTAATGTTTTAAAGTTGAATAGTCATGTTAAATGAATTTCTTTTTTGTAATAATAATTAGGCTATTTTCGGGCATATTGAAATTAGGAGCGGTCAAGGGACTCCGTTTTGCAATTAAAGTAGAATTTTAATGTTAAGGATTTCAGGTAAGTAAATCCCTCATATGCATTAATGTATTCCATATGTGATATGTCTTGTGGTTATGGTTGGATTGTTTTGTGTGATATATCTTGTGATTATAATTGGATGATTTTGTGTGATATATTTTGTGGTTATAATTGAATTATTTTATGTGATATGTCTTGTGGTTATAATTTGATTGTTTTATGTGATATGTTTCTACCATTAACATGTTGGGTAGTTTAAGTTCAGATTTATKTAGTTCATGTCATGGGCATGTAGTTACAGTGTTTTGCATCATTTCCTGGCATGAGTCATAATCGTGCATTTAGAAGGTGAAGGTTTTAAGAAATGAAGTTTGAAAAAAAGAAATGGAATTTTTATGAGTAAATGATTTTTCAAAAATGTTAAAAATTTGAAAAGGGATGTAAAGCCTAAGCCATAAAAGATGTGAGTGGGAAATGGGACGTGGGGTACTACCGCCACCCGACCTAACTCTTTTGTAGGGTAGGAAAGTACGTAATGTTCACCTCTTGTGAGGTGAAAAAGTGAAAGGAAAAGTTAAAATAATGTTAACTGCTTTGCGGTTCTACCGATAGAAAATGTGATCAGGTTTCAAAGAATAATGGTCCACTGCAAGCTTAAAGGCTCATTACACCAAGTGAGCTCAGGACTTTATGAAATGAAATTTTGGAAAGTTTTTATTGAGAAAGTGAAATTTTGAAAGTCATGATATATAGTGCATTGTACATGCATTCATGCATGGGATTTGATTACTGGGCTTTATAGCTCATTCCATTTCCTTATTTTGTATTTCAAGTGATGAGTAGCCAAATGGTGCGCGGAGGTCATTTATGTGCAGGCTTTGATACCCCGGAGTGTTTGTTTTAAGTAAATTCTATTAAATAAGGGGAATGGTTTAATAGAGTAATTTTTATGTATTATTTACGATTTTATTGATTTATTTAGTCTTGTATTAAATTCTTTCAAAGTTTTCGCTGAATTTAAATTACGTAAGTGTTGAGTTGGTAAAAGATTGTTGGGATGGAAGTTATTTTAATATTGAATATTTGTTTGGTTTTGAACTCATTTTATATATGAGTATTGGAAATGTTTGTGAAATTTTTGATTGTATACAGGGAGTAAATGTTGATATTACAGAGGAAACTTTGCCGAAATCTTTATAAACCTTTTGTATTAAAATATTCAAATTTTTATTTTTCATAGTTTTTCCAATATAAAACTGAGTAAATGTAATACCCGAAATTTTTTCTTTATTAATTTTGTTTGATTTTGTGTGAAACTGTGTGCCAACTAGGGTTAGAAATTTTATATGTGATTAATATTTTGAAATTGCACGTGTAATAAGTACGGAAATATTGTCCGTGTCAAATAAGAGTTATCATTTGGTAAAGGATCGACTCATGGGCCTATTTATTTGTTAGTCGAAAATTGGGCTTTTTATTGAAAGGAAGCCCGTTATATTTAATTTACGGATTTTGGGCTAGATTTCGATGGGAAGGCTCGAAGGGTTTGGGTTACGGCCCAAATATAAATTTAAAAAAAGAAAAGAAATGAAAATATATAAGAAAATAAAAAGAAAGAAAAGAAAAGAAAAGAAAAAGAAAAACCTAAAGAAACCCTTCATCTTCTTCCTCATGCAAGCTGCTCCCACCGCCGTTTCCCCTCTGCCTACCCGACGCCGCTTGTCGTTGCCCTTCCTTGCTTCTTCTTCTCTCTTCTCTTCCTCCACTGCCGATGCTTGAAGTGGCCGCTGCTTGTCACGGTTTGCGATCGGCCCGCCGCATCAGACCACGCCGTTGCTCAAACGCCGCTCGCAGCCCGCGTCGCTGAGGCTGATCAGTTGCTCGAGTCACTGCGAGGCGCACGCTGAGAGATCGCCCGTTCCTATTGAGCCAAGCAGACGGCTCCAGGTCTCTTCTTCGGCTTCCCTCTCTTGCTCTCGGACTCGGATCGACGATCTGTGGTCCGCGCCAGCACCTATCAAAACGCACGCCAGAAGCGCGCGATCTGTGCCTCCAAATCTGGTAAGCCATCTTCCTCCGCTCCTCCTTCGCGTGACCAGATTTGTGCCATCACTCGCTAGATCTGCCGTCGTCATCCTCTCCCCTTCTCTGCGCGACCGGATCTACGCGACACCATTCGCCAAATCTGTCGTCGCCATTTTCTTTCTCTACTTAATAGTCTTTCCCTTCGAATTGAAACCAGAATCCTTGCCGTTGGCCGTCACTTTGCTCTCTATCCTTGCTGCTCGTGTCATCGGTTTTAGATTTGCAGTCCCTTACCGTTAATCAGTAGCCGAAAGTTGATTAGAAACAGATTGCTGGTCAAAAACAGATTTATTTTTGGCTAAGAATGAGGGACAGCAGCAGGACCGACACTTAGCATAAATCCCAGCAGTGCCAAGGGCCCAGAGGCACCAGGTGCCGAGCAAGCGCCTAGGTGCCCAGTGCCCGACGCCCAGGCGCCCGACGACCAGGTGCACTGACGCCCAGACGCCTAGGGCTGTTGTGTGCGTCGCTTGAGCGCACGCCCGGGAATCCAATACCACTCCCACAACATTTGGATATCATAAATTTAAAGGTGAAAATGCTAACACTTAATATTGAAATTTTATGACTTGTACATAATTATACACTGTAGTGAATTGATGAGAGAACATAGTTAGGTTTATACCCGAGCTAAGGAGTCAAATTGTACCCTTTAAATGTGATATTCAATAATATGAGAACTAAATATGAATTTATAAATTTATAAAGGATATTCTTGGATTAAACACATAATACCTAAATTGGGATGATCGAACTAAGTAGACCTTCTTTTTGTAATTACAACTAGGTCATTTTGAAGCCTTACATTGAGAAAGGTTGAAGGAGCTCCCATCACAGTTTAAGTAGGAACCCATTAACGTAAAARACTCCGGATAAGAAATCCTCACATCCGTTAACGTTATGAATGAATGTAATTGAACTCTTTTAGTTGCTCTAATATGTTGTGTATGGGATTGTGTGTTGATGTGTGTAAATTGWGTGGAATGTTATATGTGTTCATATCACGTATTACTTTTATATCGAATGATATTTTATATACGGTTGTATGCATTTCATGTCATGAGCATGTAGTTAAAATTCTACATCACTTCTGGCATGAGCCATTCACACATTTAGAGAGTGAATGGTTTAGGAAATGGAATTTTAAAGRAAAATGTTTAAGTTTTGAAATGTTTAAGTTTTCGGAAAGGAGTGTAAACCTAGCCACGAAAGATGTGAGTGAGAAATAGGGCGTGGGGGACCGGTGCACCCGACCCTACCCTCTTGAAGGGTAGGTAAGAATGGAATGTTCACCTTCTTAGAGGTGAAAGTATGGAAGTTAAAAGAAATGTAATTTTAACCACTTTGTGGTTCTAGAGTAGGAATGGAATCGGGTTCCAAATAAGATGGCCCACTGCAGAGCTTAGTAGCTAGGCATTACACTCTAGTGAGTCCACGAATGAAACGAAATGGAATGTTTTACTGTAAGTAAATTTAGAAGGAAATGTTTTGTAAAGAAATTTTGAAAAGGGAATGTTTGAAAAGTTTTTCATTTATAAGGCGAAATATTAAAATTTCATGACATGTAGGACATGTTTATACATTCATGCATGAGGTTACTTACTGGGCTTTTTAACTCATTTCTTTTTCTTATGTTTCATTTTAGATGATATGTAACCAGATGGGGCAAAGAGGTTGCTTGTGGATGAGTTATGATACCCGAAAACTTSTTTCAAATCAATTTTATGTAATAAGATAAATATTTCTGAATGGTTTAAATTCTTGAAGTTTTCTCAATTTTTATTTTGAATAGATGTTGGGATAGTGAGGATTTTTTAAAACACTTTTTTACACTCTTTTGGGTATTGTTGAGTTTCTAAATGGATAGTTTGATTATTTGCGAGTGAAGTGATGTAATATTCTCAACTTAGGACAGTTCCTTACATACAATGTATATTATGATTGATAATTTTAGTTTTAGACACTAAGATTGTTCCTTTTTGGCTAGTAATTTATACTAGGGATAGACTTAAATTTGTGTTGATTACTATCAAGAGATAGGTAGCAGGTCGTATTAAATCCAGTAGTACCTAGGAGTTGAACAGAGTCATGACACTTTTTACCCCTGAAAATCATCTCCTAGNTATGATTGATAATTTTAGTTTTAGACACTAAGATTGTTCCTTTTTGGCTAGTAATTTATACTAGGGATAGACTTAAATTTGTGTTGATTACTATCGAGAGATAGGTAGCAGGTCATATTAAATCCAGTAGTACCTAGGAGTTGGACAGAGTCATGACACTTTTTACCCCTGAAAATCATCTCCTAGGAGGTTGTTGTGGTGATTTATCACTATCTTTATGATTAGTAAAACTTTTTATTGTTTTATCTTTATTTTAGTGACATAAAAACAAACTACAAACTATTATTTATTGGAGATTTTTATTACTACTTTATACACTATCGGTCCTTATGAGACGATATTCTCTCACACTTATTAGTTGTGGATCGTGTATACTTGCACGTTTGAATTTGATTTTTATATGCAATTTCGTCTGTGACCTATTAATCAAATTCTAAGGCCATTTTCCCAGCTCTTCTTAAAATCAACACATGAGGCTAGCATATATGAAGCCACTATGGGAATACCTGAAGTAGCTTCATCAAAACTTCATAAGCAAGAAACAAAGGCTTTTCAACTAGGTATAAAAAGGAAGAAACGAAGAGACAAGGGCGATTCAACATCCAACACATATATCCCAGCGTTATGCATTCCATTTCTGCCAATTCAAAGCTTGTTTAGTTATCTTTTACTGAACGTATTAGCAGCTTTCCAACAACTTTTATAGCTTTCTTTACAGCTTTCACATCAACTTATGCCTTGTTTTGAGTTAGGATTTGATGCCATCTCAGCTTACTTTTGTTCAATTGGATTTGTTTATCATCTTCACATCAATAAAAGTCCAATTGATTTTGCCATACTTAGCATTTTACTAGTGTTCTGCCAAAGCTCATAAAAGCATTTACATCTCATTGAGGTTTTCTTAGCTAAACCTTGGGACCAACCCTTAAAAAAGAGGATCTATGGATGTAGTGGCTTTTCATCAGCTAACTAGTGAGAGCTCAGGCCTCATTGTATTAACTTAGATCATAAGACAATTGAAATATCTAATAGCCATCCCCAACAATCTAGACAACATCTCATCAATAGGCGACTAGCTTTCAATGGCTAGCATTAATTGATTAGAAGATTTTATGAGCCAACAGATATATTCAACTAGTACAAAAAAGCCGAGTTTTCAAATGCCTAGTGCATCGACACAGACTTCTAAATTAGTAGGAACTTCAATGAAGGAAAGATTCAATCCTTGTTCTCTTTTAAAGAAACAAAGTCAAACATCTTCAATTATTACACTTAATGAGTTCTCAATCTATGAGAAAAGGCCACCAGTTTGAAGATGAATCCGACGATTTCGACATTCTWAAATGGTGGCTTGAACAAGGCACAAACTTTTCAATTTTATCGAGGGTGGCACAGATATCTTGGCCATGCCTATGACTCAATAGTGGCATTTGAAAGTGCCTTTAGTGAGATTGGACGAAGACTGGATGATCGTAAAAGTCGATTGTCTCCTTCCATATTAGAAATCCTTATGTGCACTGGTGATTGGTGAAAAGTAAAAAACTGACAGCAAGAATGATGCTTGAAGCTCTTGAAGATGATTTGGAGGCGGAAGAAGAAGTGACCTCCATGTTAAATAAGAATAAAAAATTCAGATTTAGTAATTTATAATTGTACTTTATTATTGATTTTTAAAAATATTATCTTTAATTGTTGAATATTTATTTATATTTCTTTTTGAAAAGTTTTGGCCCTAGTCACCTTCAATGTAATTATTATTTTAATTATAAATAAAACCGATAAGGGTCCATGCCAAACTTTTCATCACTCGAAGGTGTTCTTTTTAAAATTTTTTATTTCTTTGCTTAAGTATTATTTTCTTTATTCCTTCCTAAAATTTTTAATTCATATATTCCTCACCTAAAATTTTCATTTCCTTACATAAAATAATTATATCATTTAAATAAGACTTACATTAATAAGCTGTAATTATATAGAAAGGTTTTAGAAAATAGAAAAATTAAAAATTGACTAGCTCGCCCGATTTGAGCTTGTGAGTTCACGGGCTAGGCATTCAATTTGAGCTAAATCCCAATTCTTGACTTGCTAATTTGGTTTGTCACCTTGGCTAGCTCGACCTGTCTGGTCAGCTAAGGGTTACGATAACTTGACAAATCGACTCGTTTTCGTTGCAAAAAATTAATGACAATCAATAATGTAGCAAATGAGAATTTTATTTTTTTAAAATGGGTAAATAATGTCAGTTGCGGTTAACGTGATTTGCGCATGACCTTTCTTTAGGGGCCTTTTCGTCTATTTCCCATTTCATTTATTCTTTTTCTTTCCTTCTCCTCTCTTCATCCTCTTCCTCCAACTCCCGCTGCTGCTTCCATCCTCCCTTCCCCTCTCATTCTTCCCCTCTTCTCCTTCTCCTTCTCCTTCTCCTTCTCCTTCTCCTCCTCCTCTCTTCTATGTTCTGCTCAACTGGGTATGTCAAAATTGCAGTTCTTCAATCCAAAAGAATGAATTGGAATTCATAATCATATCCACATGCTCAAAATTTTTAAAAATTCTTCACAGTTCACAATATATAGGTCATTGAATGATGAAAATCAATAAATAACTGCATGAAAAGAACTAGAAATCCTAAAAAGGCTAGAACGATTCCCAAGATTTGAACAACAGGTACAACAAAATCCACAAGTGCAAGATCAAACTCCATCAACGGAAACCTAAACATCGATACCAGAAAAATAATGAAGATTGACTAAAGCAATAAGCAAAAGGGCTATGAGCAAAAGAATAAGCTCAGGTTTCAGCTTGCAGGAGAATTGAGCAGTGAATCCACTAAGAAGCAAAATTATTACACACACATAAATCCTACGTTTATGTATTTTGATATGTTCCAAGAAGATCTTGGCCCGTATATACTTCAAAAGAACATAGAAGAAAGGCGAAGAAGGAGAGGGGAAGAGAGGATGGCAGATTTGCAATTGCAGTTCGGCAGCGGCGGGACTTGGAGGAAGAGCATGAAGAGAGGCGAAGGGAAGAAGAAAAAAGTTAAATTAAATGGACAAAAGTGCCCCTTAAAAAGTTGCAAGTCACTTGTTCTATTTAATCAATACTTAAATGTGTTTTAGGCATAAGGACAAATTTTATTAGGTTTAAGAATTTGAAAACCAAAAAACAATGAAACCTATGCCCTGGGCGATCTCAAACACGTCTATCAAAGCCATTATATACCGCCATTCCTTTCTTTTCACCTAAAGCTTCCACCCCACTACTCTCGCCGCTATCTGTCTCCTCTCTTCCCTACTAAATGTGAAGTGAAAAACATGGGAATAAACTGAGCCTCTCTCTTTCTCCTCAAACAGGAACGCTAAAACCCTGACCCCCACCCCAAACCTCCTCCCCCCCCACCAAAAAAAGGCCCAACCCTCCGTCCTGTTTCTTTCCCAAATCAAAACACTGAATAGAAAATATTATAAAGAAGGCCATGGAAATGGATATCGATCCTTCTGAAGAATACTCGAAAAAAGGCGAGACCCTACGCACCTTAACAGCGGCTGGTCCGTTACCCTCTTCAATAGCAAAGCTTTCTGGCTCTTCGAGAGGCTTACCCTCACAGAAAGACTTCTACTTTTACACCAATTTTGAGAAATTCAAGACCCCCATCAAAGACATCGATGAAAAATCAAAAACCCTATTGAAAAACATCGGGACTTCGTCGCCGTTATGGGGAAAATCAATGGCGTACCCGGAGAGTTTGGATTATGACGACCTCGACCTCTACGATTGGCTGGTGAATGTAAATGATAACATTTTTGACAAGGTTGATTCCTCGCTTGATGAATTCCGAAATGTACGGAAAAAAGAAGGAGAGAGCAGTGAGGATATGTATTCAGAGAGTGGGTTTCAAGTTGTGTGTGGTAAGAAGAATAGAAAGGGAGGAGTCSTTAATAGTAGTAAGAATGAAAAGGAGGTTCAAGGTGTGCAGGTGGCCACGAAGGTGAAGCCTAAAATACCATTCCACATATCTACCATCCCAAGGCCGCAGGATGAGTATAAAATTATAGTTAATAACTCCAACCACCCCTTTGAGCATGTTTGGTTGCAGAGGAGTGAGGATGGCTCCCGATTCGTTCATCCTTTGGTTAGTATTTTTTTTTTTTTTTTTTTTTTTGGTTGGTATATATGAACTAATGATGTTCATTTCCTGGGGAGATCGTTTTCTTAATTTATTTGGGTGTCTCTTTTCTTGTGTTTTTTTGTGGGAAGAGGAGGAGAATATTGGACAAATGTATTTCTTTTGAACTGTAATTTTCATTAATCTTATTTTCTTTTTCTCCTGCGAAACTTTGGTGAGTTCTTGGCACTTCTGTGCTCATGCTTATACATATATATGAAAATTAGATATAAGTTTTAATAGTTCTTTGTCTTTCTTATAAATATATTTATATTCTTGTTTAACGCAAGCATTTGTTTCGGTTTTGTCTCTTGAACTTTGATATAGAAGATATCATTTCATGGATCTGAGAATGTTAGGGGTGCAAACTCCTCTCTGTGGGCACGACTCAAAATGTGGTCAAGCTCTCGTATTTCTGTTCAAACTAGGCTTGAAGCTTAAAGAAGGCAGAAATCCAACAATGTGATTCAGCTTTAAAATGCAAAGAACTTAACCTTAAGAGGCCGAATATTAAACAAAGCTCTGCAGCAACTTTAATGGATTTCCTTGAAGACAAAGAAAACATAGGAAAATTTGAGATGGATACCTATTAAGGTGAATTGACTTATAGATAGTGCATGAGACTCTGGTTGTTGGTGCCAAAAAAGGAAAAAAGAAAAGAAAGAGGAAAGTCATGAGAAGGTGGTGCTGTTCTTTGATTAAAGCCTGCCAAGCTATGACGGCTAATACTATACTATACCCGTTGGTTTATCATCTGACAGACAGAGATAGAGGGAGTGGAGGTGTGAGGGAGGTGGGAAGGAAAGTGGTGGGGGTCAACAACAAAATAGAAGATGTGGTGTTTATGCTAAAAGTTAGGAGTCTTTTTAAGAGAGGGTAAGTGTAATTTAATATATATTATATATCTGTTTGACGAGGCTTGCAATCTTTTGGGCCTAGTGTCCATGAGCTTGAGATGTGTCAAGCTCAACATATTTTGGTAAAATAAGTAATGTAGGAAAAAGTCATTAAACTTTACCTGCAAGGTGGCACTAAATTGTTACTTGTTTTGGAATAGAATCCTAGGCTGAAAATGGTGGCTAAATAGCTGAAATCYGTAATAAAAAATAGAATAACGGATAGAATGCTTTAAGGTTTAAGAGACATGAAAACCCTAAGAATCACTCTAGAGACTCAGAAAACTCTTATTAAGGTTGATTGTGCCATACAATATTAACTGAGTGCATGATGCAGAGAACTTTGGTGTTAGCTCAAGACATCATAAGATAATGGGTAAGAACTCCATCTCTTATAGACTTTAACACAGTTTCCTAACACCCAAGTATTCTCTCATAAGAGGAATGAGTTTCCTAAACTGAAAGAGTAAAAGCTCTTAAATCGATTGAACCAATGGAATTTACAATTCTTGAATACTAGAAGTTATATAGACTCTTGGAAGTCCTCATGAAAGGGCCCTTTATTACTGAAAATCCTTAAAAGACGCTCCTTGATAAAGACTCACAAACCATTGRTGTTCAAGACTAGATAATAGATTGCTGAAAGATTGAGCTAGAATTTTTGAATCCCTTGTTACCTTTATTTACAATATCTTCATCATTTTCTCCCTGTTGAAAAGAAAATTGTCCTCGAATTTTTAAAAACCATAAGATAAGAGGCTAGAACATTAACCAATGTATTGTCAGCATGGAGTTGGGAATTTCCCTTCTCTGAACCATAAGAAATAGCATCCATGAGTTAATTGCATGACAAGGCTGTAATATGTCATAGAAAGAACATAATCAGTCTCAAAAGAATGGTGAGTGTAGTTGGCCCAAATGATCTGTTGTATCTTCCATGATTGTGCACAAATGTCTGAAAATATGACTCTTTACCAAGCTTTAGTAATTACTACCTTTGTTTTTGAAAGCGTGTCATAATAGGGTTTTTGTYTTGTTATTGAGAGTCTCAAATTTTACATATCAAGACATACTTAATTACTCTTTGTCGTTTTTATCCTAATTTAATTTCCAAATTATCACCATTCAACTTATACAGTCAACCTTTTCSCCTCATTTTATCTTCGTCTCCTCATGTAATCAATCCTCTTCTTTTCCAAGATAAGGGTAAAAATGTTATTTTAATGACAATTTTAGACCAATTTRTTGTCTTCTTGGTATGTGTATCTTAACCTATTGTAACACACATTGGAAACTGAGGGAGTACCACATCTTGCTGCAAACTGATTTTTTAGATGTTCTTGCCATTAGTTACTAACTTCTGGTCTTCCCTTTGAAGTTTCTTGTATTAAATAGTGCATATCTGATGCAGGACAAACTCACAAAGCTGCCCCACAAGCCTGTAGATTCTGCTAAACTAGGCCAAAGATAGTGTTTAAATTGCAAGAAAATGTATCTAATGGAGCAAAACACAGAATTAAGTAGGATTGTAATGCAGAAGCTAGGTTCTGATAATGATTAGGATAACAAGAAATTAAAGTAAAGAATAAGRGAGAACTTCAGGAAATTGATATTACTGAAATACCCTTAACCTATAAAGGACTCATAAATTGAACTAAACTAAATATACCAAGCTATGGACTCACATATCATTGCTTGACTTAGAACTTTCATATTCTTGGATCCCTTCATGTTCTGCACCAATTTTAGATTGACAAAACTTAACTATACCAGATTGAAAAATTCATATTATATGCTTCGTGTAGGTTTCTAGTGCATTGATCATCTCGCATTTTGTGGTTTTTCTTTTCTTTGGGGGGTTGGGGGAAATTCTTCTGCTGCTTTTTTTAGTTGTGTAGTTTCAGAATGAGCAACTAATTCCTCTTTGGAACCTAATATATGGTACAGAACTCTACCTGGAGATCCAAAGCAAGCTACTTGTGTAGTCTTCCAATAACATACTTTACATTGATATTTTCATCTTCCCACTTCAGCATAGGATTATCTTGAAATTCAGCTTTCTCCAACGTTTTCCAGCAAAATTTCATTCTCTTTTGTTTAGAGTAATCTTCTCAGCAAAACACAGCAGGTCTATTTCCACTGCATGCCGTTGAGTTCTCAATAATGAAGTAGGCATAATAATCTTCTATCAATTGGTGCAGAGCGTGAATAATTATCTTTTTCTCCTTGTTGAGCTGCTTGCAAAATCTAATGTGATTGGCTTTGGCCCATTGTGCTTCTTTGGCATTTCTTCTTGATGCATTTTCTTTGTTTCTGCACTAGAAGGTTTTAAAACAATCTGCTTATCACTAAGCTTAAAGAAAGAAGCACCCACCTTCCTGCTATGCATCATGTCTCAATCACACCATGGATGACCCGGTAAAATATGTGTAATAGTATATTGAAATGAAATCAGAGAGTGTGGAGTCACTATGAGGGCCATGAGTTAAAAGACACCAAACATCTTGAATAAAACCACTATTAGTTTACTGATCCAGGTTGCTTTCATGGTTCCAAAAGCGTAGTTGTTTTCTAGGTAGCTTCAATCTCTCAACCGTAGCTTCAGATACAACATTCATACTACCACTTCTGTCAATAATGAGCTCGACAGTCTCTTTTCCCCATAAACCTAGGGTCTGAACTGTCTAATTTGATATCAAATCTACATTGTTTTAAAATTGTTAAGAGTTGAAAGTTTTTTAGTTGGTTTTGCACTGAGCATGGCCTTTAATATTCTGAGACATTATGCTTTAAATTTTGTGACCAAAGCAATACTCCTTCCTATGAACAAGGCCGACAAGGAGTAAACTGGACTTTCAGATTTGTTTCCTGATGTAAGACAAATGTTAGGGAAATCTACATATTGGTAGGATTTCCTTCGTTTTGGATGGAAACAAGCAAAAATTTTGGTCCATATCGGGATTTCTTTTYGGACTGAAGATTTGGCTGTTATTTGTGTTGAAGAGATTAGTTCCATATTACCAATGGATCATCTGTTTTGAGCTTCAAGAGTTAATAATAGTGCGTGGACAGCACTGTTTCAGCTTGAGTGGTGGATGGTGTTGCTTAATTTCTCAGTGATGGAATTTTAGAAGAGAAAAGAATATGGTGTTAGAAGAAGGAGAAAGAAAGTATAAGAGGAAGGAAACAATTCAGCAAGACAAGAGGGGAAAGAGGGAAAACCTCACAAACAAGCTCTCTATTTCATCAGTCAATAATCGCCTTCATATGGATCTGTCATMCTGTTATATAGACATCTAAACCCTAGAATCAAACCACTTCAAAGCTAAGAAAACTTCAATGATAATTGACCTGAATCTTAGGAAACTTAAACACCCATAATCTTTGACCAAAAACTACTGCTGTTGGCTGCAGTTGAACTAATTTACTCCGAGTTTACAATTAAGTGATCAGAGACCTTGGCGCTTCAATCAATCTGGAGAAGGTTGGTTTCGATCCATAGTTTCTTCTTCGGGGTGTGAACAGGTATTTTAGGTATGCTTGTATCCAATGTAGCTTATGGTTTGTAAAGATCAACATGTACTTAGAAAGCTACCAGATTATCATGTGATCATAGGCATGGACTCGTCACTGTCTTCCAAATTAAATGATGTCTATCTACAGAGTTGACCTTAATACGATATGGAACACCAGTACAGCATCACCGGATGTTGTAGGGACTCTGATCTTTTATTTCACCCAATGTGGAAAATATAAGAAAAGATAGCCACGTTAATGAGTAGGAATCTAGCAAATCACACCACCACTCAGAAATATGAGGAGATGATTTAAATTGTAAATGGGTCCTAAGGATCTTAAAACTATAACGATGTTGTTGGTTTATGGTTTTTGATGATGCGACTAATAAATCTGCTCCGAGCTTATAGGAAGTTCATATAGAGAAGAAGTTGTTGCTTCTTAAGTAAACCTTGTTTCTAGCATATTGTATTTTACTTTTCTGGTTATTCTTCTTATTATTTATTGCTAGTATCATTGTATAAATTTCAACTGTTTGTTTCGGTAATTTGCATRTTGAGTGGAAAAAACCTTTTTTATGCTGTGGGGCTCATAGTATGATTGTTAATATTTAGACAATCATGCATTATTTGGTTGATTTTATATATGGGAAGTGTTTGACTAACTACATTTTTACTGCATGCACAGGAAAAGTTATCTTTCATGGACTTTGTTGATAAAAGCATCACAAACATTGTTCCCAGAGAAGCTCTTCCATTAGAGTGCACGCCATTCAAGCTTGTGGAAGATGTCAAAGATTTGAAGCAGTTAGCTGCAAAATTACGTAGTGTGGATGAATTTGCGGTAAAACATAAAACATGGTATTTTTTTGGTTTTGAATTGTTGGATTAAGATATTGAGCTTATACTTCTATGGATTTGTGTTCATTGGGAATGGGCTAAGGAACAACTCATGAAAGTTTGATTCTTTGAACTGTTGGTTTGACAGTATTCTGTGATAATAAAATATTTTGAATTGAGGACATATTTGGTATTGAATATCTGATTCTGTCACTTGCCACATTGAGGAGGACATATTTTGTTTGACTAGTAAGGGGCTGTCACTCCTAAGCTTAAAAGTAGGTTATTTTAGCATTTTTCTTTATAAATTCCTTGAGTCTAATTGGATAAGGATTAATTGTGGGCTTTGGAGGGGAAGTATGAAGGTAGCTGGAAGAGGGTTAGATTATTGTAAGATCTCATTGGTTGAAGAGAAATTATTCCCAAGTCGCAGGTGGAAGAGAAATTATTCGCATCTTGTATCCACTTCTGTGAAATAATTATTCACTAGGTATGTCGATTCATGTGCAGAATACATGTATATAAACCGACCAAAAGTAGTGAAAGTGATAATATGCATCTATGAGCAGACTAATAATGTAGAAATAATTATAATTTCTTACATATTTAGTTTAATTTAAATGTACTCAAGATGCATATAAATGATTTACTTATATATTTTTTTTGGCTGTCAATTTGCATGTTTATATGAATAATCCTGGGCAGTAAAATGTGAAATTTGAATGCTAAAAAGTAATAGTAAGGAAGGGAATTGCAGTAAAGCCTCTATAAATTAATAACCTTGGGACCATATCAATCCTATTAATTTAAACAGGTATTAAGTAATTGATGAATTACAAATTATTAATTTATCGATAAATTAATAAATTATCAATTTATCAAGTGCACTTACCATTCAAAGAAGAAAAAAAATATGTTACATAATTAGAATTAGGTAACTTATTATTATCAGAATTGGAAGTATTTGCCTTAGTAGCAATTTCATGTTTTGTTGCAAATCTTGGTGAACTTTAATTAATTGTTACTAATTTGCTCATGGAGAAAGGGAAGGAAGGCATTGGACACTGAAGTTATTATTTAATATCATTCTCCTAAAATGTAGTTTTATGCTGTTTCTTTTTATTTTTCTTTTCTTTTCTCCTGTTGSAGAGGGCAATACAAATCAATTATGTCTATTTATTTTGAAGTTGTTGAATTTGTAAAATTTTATTATCAATAGAAAGTATTTGTTTGGGAAGTTTAGACGCTTCTGTTTGGTTTAGTTTTGTAAGCTGATGGGTATTAATCATGTTTTACATATTATATCTCTTTTATAGGTGGATTTGGAACATAATCAGTACCGGTCATTCCAAGGACTGACATGCTTGATGCAAATATCTACCAGAACTGAGGATTTTGTAATAGACACTCTCAGGCTCCGCATTCACATTGGTCCCTATTTGAGGGAAGTTTTTAAAGATCCAAGCAAGAGAAAGGTATGTTTCTGGATCATTCTGGTTGTGTTGCATCTGATTTATTTAAYGTGCCATATTGGTTGATTAGGTAATGCATGGAGCTGATCGAGATATTGTGTGGCTTCAAAGGGACTTTGGCATATATGTCTGCAACTTGTTTGACACTGGGCAGGTTGTTTGCTTAAGCATCTATGTTTTTGAACAGAGGTCTTCACTTCTGTATCTGTGGTTATATATTCCATTTTCTGATGTTCAAATAGAAGGCGGGATACATCAGTTGAAGGCATATCTCATACTTGGCAGGATGAAAAGAGAAATATTATTTTACYGGGCCCAGTATTATTAGAATAATAGAAACAATTATCATTTTTATCATCTTTTGACAACTCTGTTGGAAGCAAATACAACCATATATAATCAATGAAACTTGGAAATGAATACTACTTTAGGAGCTAAACTTGGAGGATGGGGAACTCTGATCACTAAAAGGTTGACTATACTAGAAAAGAACCAAAACTCTAGTTTCACCCAACTTGTTAACATACATAACTTTCAAGAAAATTTTTAGCAACAACTCAAATTATGATAATACTTGCTGACATGGAATAAAACATTACCAATTCAAGCAATTAGCTATTTCTGCAAAATTGATTGTGATAAATGACCATTAATAACTAAGTGCACTTCTCTTCCTTCTGAAAATGTTCGTTAGAGGTGCCCTTTTTTACCTTTGAGCTGCCAGCTGCCAAATTGCCTAAGTGCTCTAACCATGAAATAGCAATTTTGACCTTTTTCCTGGCTTAGAGCGGACTRTGAGTTTACCTTGTTGCAACACCAACTTGTCCAYCCAATTGGGTCAGTGTTAAAAAATGTATTCACTTGACCGCTTTGCCTGCTTACTATATCACGTTCACGCTACTTGATTGGTGTATTGCAATTTTTGCTTCTACTTAAAAGAGACCATACAAATGAGCTGTCTTTTTTACCCTTAGGCTGCAAAATCGCTTAAGACTGCTTTAACCACGAAGTAGCAGTTTTGTCACACCTTACACTTTCAGCTGGATTCCAGAGAAAGGGAGAACAGGAGTGAAGGCTGGAAATACAATATTTCTACTCATAATATAGTACTGAAAAGCAAGTTCAACAAATAGAAAGAAACAGATGGATCCAGGTTCTGCAAAACAATAAATGGAAATACAGGAAGGAAGAGAACCATGCAGATGAAGTTGGATGCAGTTTTCCTTTCTAAATCCAGAAAACATCACTCTATTCCGCCTTCTAGTTTCTCATATTTGTTTCTAGATTACTAATTCCAGTTATGAGTAATTGTTCTATGAACCCTATTTGATATCATGTGTCTAACTGGAAATAACATTTGTCTTAATTGCAGGCGTCAAGGGTATTGAAAATGGACAGACACAGTCTGGAGTATTTGTTGTTTTATTTTTGTGGAGTAATTGCAAATAAGGAGTGAGTGTTTACTTTGAAGTTACCAATTGCGTAATAACATGCTGTCCTTTGATTAAACTCATCTATTCCAGTTCCAGCAACCTTCAAGACTGCACCCAAAGGAGGGAAAAAAAAAAAAAAAAAAACCACACTACAAGAAAATTAATACATATACATGTATATATTGGTGCTTATTGGATTGACCAACTACTCTTCGCAGATACCAAAATGCAGATTGGAGACTGCGCCCTCTTCCTGATGACATGTTGAGGTATTATTTTGGAGGGACTTTAAGCCTGTCTCTACTGAACTGTTCCCATTCCCTGGTTCGTTGGTAATGCTCATATTTGTTGTACCTTGAAATAATCTGCATGTGTGCTAATCTCGGTCATGCATTTGATCGTTTCTCTGGGGAGCAGTTCCTGGTCATGGATTATTAGTGATGCTGACTTTTTTATACCTTTGAATTTTTCTGCATGTGCACTAATCTCAATCATGCATTTGGACATTTCAGCAAGACTGTTGCTATGCTTCCTGCAGAAGTAATGTCTAAATGTAATTCTAGAACCACAAAAAATTTTTGTACTGTAGATTCTAAGAAGATTTACTTTTCTGTCCATCTTCTTTTCCATTTGTGTACTAACGAGCACCAAGTTTAATCACTCAACTCATCTTACTGTGGATATTGCTGGTTATAAGAGCTTGCAGCTTTGGCTTTGAAATGTGATTGCTTTTAATACCTAATCTTCATGACGGAAACTGCCGAACTGCTTATGAAGCTATGCTGAGAACATATTCTAGTTCATTTTTGCTCTGTGTATCGTAAAGCTGCCATATGATCTGCCACTTCACTAAAAATTTGGAGATGGATTTTCAGAAGAATTTTGATTTGTCGGATGTCATGCATAACCAACGAATACTTTATACTTTCCAAAATTTTTTTCCTTTTCCACCTTAGTGCTTTTCATCTATTTGTAATTTCTTTGTCGAGTTGTAGATTTTGTAACCTCCTTAACATTTTTTGACATCTGTCGTCTCTTATTATGGTATAGATATGCAAGAGAAGACACACACTATCTTCTCTGCATTTGTGATATGATGAGAAGGGAGTTGCTCTCAGCACCTGCTGCTGGTTCTGAAGGTTCTGATGCTCTGCTCGTAGAGGTAAGCGCCCTACATCTAATTGAAGTGGCAAAAGGCACCATATGCAATCTGAATGCATCTTGATTCCCTTATCCTGGAAAGAATTATGAAGAAATAACTGCAGTTTATCTTGACTTCATACTGTATGTAAAATGAAAAATATCTTTGTTCTCTCATCTTCCACTCAACCCCCCTCTCCCCATCCCTATCTTCCAAGTACTGAATACATTGTGGAAACTTTTGGAAGAGAAATATGCTGTAGTGGGGATACTTCCCTTAGTTACCATCTATAAAATATCTCTGTGGCCCACTGAAAATTAATGTTGGTGGCATTAACYATTGGGTATGATAAGTGCAAAAAAGATGTCTTGCTATAGCATAAGCAAGGAGTATTAAGCATACCCTCCCTATATCTCTAGAGAATAAAGATGGGTGTCTGTTGGAATTGCTGAGGCTTCAATGAAAACCTTTGCTCTTCCTCATTGCTCTTGCCTTTTTCTTTTACTGTGTTGCTATATTTCTGAAAGATTATTGAAATAGGAAGAGAGAAAAAGACTGTCATCCATTATTTGAGTTCTGATAATATTTCATTAAGCTTTTCAATGCTTTCATTGCATATGAAATTTGATGCAGCGTGTGGTGACAATAAAAGATTGTCGCATGAATATAACTAACAAATTTCAAGTTTCAGTTATAAACTCAGAAACACTCTCAAGGAGAATTAGGCACAAAGGCTCTAAAGAAGACTTGGATGAAAGTTGATTGCAAACCCTAAAAATAATGTATTTATAGTATACCAGCCTCAATGGAAACTTGTAAGTAATAACCCACTAAAATTATAAAACCTAAAATAATAATGCCATAATTAAAAGCCCATTGGAAACCCATCACAGGTCCGGTTCAGATGTGCACTGCATCAAAATTTGATTCTAGTTGATCACTCTTTCTGGAGTTAATTTTGAGTCGTTCACTCTTTGTGTCTGCTAATGTGTCTTACTTGCTGGTATTAATTGTATTCATTAATTGTATTCTCGGTGCTCACTCAGGTGTACAAACGCAGTTATGATATTTGCATGCAGCTTTATGAGAAAGAGTTTTTGACTGATAGTTCATATCTTCACATATATGGGTATGTATGTAACATATAGCTGTTTATTAGAAATGATTATTTTGGTGCATTGCTAATGTGATTTTCATTATGAAAGATGTTTGCTTATTTTCATACCATATTTACTGTATGTTTACCAGAAGGATAAACCTTTTCCCAATTTTAATGCAGGTTACAGGGTGCTGGTCTTAATGCTCAGCAGCTTGCAGTTGTTGCTGTATGTTGTTTCACTTCATTTTTCTTTTCTGTTTTCCTGATTAGTAAACGTACCTTCATCTTTACAAATGCTTGTGCTGCAATACAATATGTGAATTTGTCAAGYTGAGCCCTTTCTCTCTCTTCCCGGACCACAACCCCCAAAAAAAAAGGGGTTTCTTTGTTTTTGGGTTTTAACAGTGATTTCTTAAGCTAATTACAGATGAAGTTATCCCTTAGATATCTCTTATTGATAAGGTCTCGTGTACAACTTTCAGGGTCTCTGTGAATGGAGGGATGTTGTAGCCCGTGCAGAAGATGAGAGTACTGGCTATGTTTTGCCAAACAAAACTCTGATTGAAATTGGTATATGTTAAAATTGATTCAGACTTTAGGCAACTTCAAATCTTGTTTTGCATCACTTGATTGAGATAACTTATGTTTGAGTTACAAGTACAATCTCTTTTCCTCTTTGTTGATATAAAAGCTAAACAGATGCCTCTCACAACTAGCAAATTGCGTCGAATGGTGAAATCAAAGCATCCTTATATTGAGCGCAATCTTGGTTCTATTGTTAGCATAATTAGACACTCCATCCAAAATTCTGCTGCATTTGAAGTTGCTGCTGAGCAGTTGAAGGAAAGGCTCATTGAAAGAGTAAGATTTCCCATGTTTTAATTTTACTCCAAATTTCTATCTAATTGTAATATCTCCATTTTGACATTCCAATCACTGTTTCTGTAATTCAGTTTATGGTGTAGCCCATTAGATTTGACTAGCCGAAAGTTTCACAAATGTGACTTGTTGCTCTTACTGTTGCTTGGATCTGCCATTTTTAGGACTTCTAGTCTGAGGGAGAGCTGAACAATTCTAGGTGTTTTTCCCATTGTTTTATGATTAAATATTTTTTTTTTTTTGAGCATTTCAGTAGTACAACATCAATTTTAGAAGTTAATGCGTTTTGCTTTTATATTGTCAAATGTAAACAAAATTGTTTGAGGCACTAGTTTTCTAATGAAGACAGTGATCATTTAGGGATCCACCGGTTACATTCTAGATCATCGGAAAGCTTTTCAACCTTCCATATCAAGCTTTGAGGGGGAAAAAAATATTTCTCGTGTACATAGTTTGACCTTTGTATCTTCTGACTGAGCAAGTCTAACTTCCACTAATTCAGGCATCTGAAAACACATCAGCTGCTGAAGTGTCTCATCCTTTGCCTCCTGAAGCTCCTGAAATAGTGAAAAATGCAGCAGATGCAGTTGGCAATGGAATGCCTAGGCAATCCCTTACTGCTTTGGCACAGAAAGAGAAGTTGGAGGACCCTGGAAATTTGATTGAAGGTGCTGGTGGAAACTGTCTGGAGAAGATTCCTAAATACCCAAGTGACAATGGAAGCATAGATAGAGAAACAGATCGTTATTGTGCACTTAATTCAAGAGACACTTGCATTGTACCTGAACAGATTGGAGAGGTAATAGCATTGCAAAATTTTTCATCCCAATAAGTCAATTTTTATTCCTGTACACTGTTATGGTGACATGGTGTGCTTAAGACTTGTTTTCTCTCTCTGTAGACTGGAGCCACTGTGCAGGTGCTGAAGAAACCAAACCATGCWTTTGGGGCCTTGCTTGGAAGTTCGTCAAAAAGGAAGCTCCATTCGGTTAAAAAGGCAAGCAATATTAAAGAATTTCCTAGCTCCAATTATTTTTCTATTGTAGGTTGAACCTGTTTCTTCACACACACTGCTCATCTATTGAACCTCACACATTCCTTTAAGTTCGTTTGCGTCTCCAACACTGGTCAAATTATTATCCATTGTTTATATTAACCTGAAGCCTAGTGGGTTTGCTATTGATTCTGTGAAGGTGGTGGTTTTGGTTATCTGCATCCTAATCTTTTTGTGCCTAAATAAAAATCAGCTGTTTGATTTGTCTGATTCATAGGAGCTGGAAGATCTCAAACTGGAGCAAATTAAATCTGCAGTCAACCTTCCTTTTCATTCTTTTGTTGGCAGTAGTGAAACCCAGCGACCAATTGTGGCAGAACCACCAACTAAGCCTTTGAATAATCTACATGACGGTGATCCCTTGGCCAGAAGTTCCAATTTAGAAGATATTATGTCTCTCGGATCTGGTTCTGATGTTGAGGAAACTGGAAATGGTGGCATGGAAGGTTGCAATGACATGGGAGAGAAACAAAAAGATAATTCTGGAAGATCTGCTCTAGAGATGGAAGAGGGGGAGRAGCCATTGTCTCTATCTGATTTATCCTCCAGTTTCCAGGAGTGCTTCCAGTCAACCAATGAAACAATAAAAAGCAATGTAGTTGAGAAATCTCAAGGTTGCGAAGGCTTACTACAACTGAAGCCATTTGACTATGAATCAACGAAGGACATAATATTCGGGGAAGATCCTGGTGGAAAAGCAGGTAGAGCTATTGATGAGGATAACAGTAGAAATAAGCTTCAGAAAGGTAGTAAAAAAAATAATCCCATCATAGGTCCTTCACGAGGAGATGAAGGTACAAGCGAGTTTGCTCCCGGTAGGAGGCGCCAGGCATTTCCGGCCTCTGGGAACCGAAGTGCAACTTTCCGCTGAACATGAATCAAGATTGGTATTTTGCGAACAGAATGAATGTATCAAATAACATAATCATCTAAAGTTGAATTTTGCCTACAAAACCCGTGAATGTTGGTTTAATAACTTGCATCTTCAAAGCCTTGAAATTTTTTGTTGGGAAAGACACTGGTGCCTACCCTAAATGATGATCCAGAGAAACAAGGACGGGAAAAGTTCCTTTAAGGCTACATATTGTGCTAAAAGATGGGCTGGAATATTGCCCTGTCTATTGTCTATTGAGTTGCTTTACATCCCAGAAGATCTGCCTTGGTCTTTATGAATTGGAGAAGATGACCCAATGCCCCATCCAAGCCTTCTTTTTCTGTAGGTTCCTTAGCAGAACTTGACACAACTGGATTGGWGAAGATTTAGCCAAAGCCGCCTTTTCTRTGTAGGTCAACTAACTTGAACTTGACAATTTGTTTGTATTTTCAAAATCAATRATGTCCAATTGCTCAGCATGAGAAGGGCCATGGAGAACAACTAATATTTCACAGTGCTATGGGCTTCTGAGGTGTACTATCGAAAATGCTCCCAGAGCTTGTGGTTCACCATTACCATCACCATCACGTGCTATTACCCCGATATCAGTAGCATCAATACTCCAAATTCCATCGACATTTAGTTTTAAAGTTTAGCCCACTCGAGGTTTCTACCTATAATTTGCAGCTGCAGCAGCCGTGGGTGTAGGAGATTCAGATAAACTCCGCCTATAACTGAAGGTCTTTATTTATTTATTTTTGACAAGTAGATGCATAACTCATGTAGGTTTTAATGTAACTGTTTGTTAACTTATATACTTGATTAAATGMACTATTTCATTTGATACTAGATTAATTGCAAAGGATAGTGAAGCAACTAGAGAATTCAGTCATTTAGCAACGAATGCTGGAGCAAAATGGAGACTCGTGAGCTTCATGACAGGCRACAGCAGTTAACATGTGAAAGAAGCATAAAAAACATTTATGAGTATTTCGATTGATAGGATCCTAAAGCTGTTTTGTTCGTAATGATTATGGTCTTGTTGGAGCATAAGGGACGACAAGTACCAGTACAAAACGGTACAAGGAGAAAAAAAGGTTGATTGGAAGGACAAAGAGAATGAGCGAAAACGGTTCAAAAGGTTGATGCTAACTTCTAGGTGCCACATGCGAGAGGGAAGAGTCCAAAGCTGCGTTTTATAAGAACGAATAAGAAGAAAGCCGGAGATAAGAGAAGGTTCTGTGACAAAGGAATCAATAAAGCATCAGCTGATATAATTTTTTCATTTCGTAGAAGCTAGTAGGATTTTAATCTTCTTAGAATTGTCAGAAAGAAAGATAGAACTGTTCTATCTTCCTCTTCATTTCTTAGTTGTAATCATTTTCAACATCAACATCACTTCAGTTTTATGTCAATGCACGTTGAGCTCTTGTTCTTGAATAGTTCAACTGAAATTGCTAAATCTCTTAGGAAATATGGATTTCTAGATAAGGTTATTTTGATTCCTTGAGCTGTGGAATATCATTAACTATTGTAATGAATAGTACTACAACATCACAATCATCACACAAGATACAAAACTCCATCTTTGTGGAATTATGAACTTATATGAATCAGAACAGTAATGAAGGTTACCGTAGATCTATTCGACTGACCTTCCTTAGAATGTCCTAAAATATGCACCACAAATGGACTAAAGTTATTCATCGACTTAAACCATAACCTTCGTGCTACAACATCAGTCACCTATGCAGTTGAATGATTTCTTATATCTTGTCTGCTTAGCTCTTCTTAATGCTTTTATATCCCATTTACTTACTGTTTCTCGCAAATTAATTTTAACTTTCATACCATATTCTGACTTTATTAGAGATTTTTGCACTTAACCTTCATGAATCCTATCATCGGAAGAATGATATTTTATTGTCGCATTATTACTTCTTGATCACATATACTTGTGTATGTATTATATTATCTAATCTATAAATTAACTGAAATGTATCCAAGAGGGAGATGAACTGGGTTTTAAAATTTGTTTGACAAATGTAAAGTTTTCCCCTTTTGACAAATAATTAGATTTTCTTGGGTATTATTTCTTGCTAGCAAAGATGATACATTTTGTAAGTTTTAGAATATTCTGAAACATTCAAAGCTTCATCAGAACAAAATTTATTTCTAGTAAAAGTGAGAATGGTCGAGAGTCTTACAGCAAATGTTTTACTTTCTTATGTGAGGGACTTGGTATTATTCATAATTTTTCGGTAGCCAAAACCCCACCAAAAAAATGGTGTTGTTGAGAGGAAACATCGCACTTTTGCAAAAAATAGATCGTTCTATTTATGTGAAAACACTTTGCCAAAAGAATATTTTGGCTAAGCCGTTAATACCGTATGCTATGTTATTAATCAAGTTTTATTGAGACACTTTATTAGAAAAACTCCCTATGAAATTGTTTTTGAATGACACCAAACATGTTATACTTCGAAGTTTTTTGATGCAAGTGCTTTATGTTGAATGATAGAGATAACCTTGGTAAATTTGACATTAAAGCTGATAAGACTATATTTATTGGTTATTCGTCAAACACGTAAGCACTAAGAATATACAATAAATATATTTTTATTGTTATGGAATATATGCATGCTACCTTTGATGAATCTAATACTTATTCTTTGAGAAAGGATGATGAGGAAGTAGGTCCCTCATATGACTTATTCAAGCAAGATCAATCCAAAGGACAAGATGGAAGTTGTTACGAATAAGGCTAGATTGGTAGCTCAAGGGTACAATCAAGAAGAGGGTATTGACTATGATGAAACATTTTTCCTCATTGCTAGACTTGAATCTATTCATATGCTACTTTCCTTTGCTTGCTTTAAAGGTTTTAAGCTTTTCCACATGCACGTGAAAAGTGCTTGCTCAAATAGTTATATTGAGGAAGTATATGTTCGACAACCTCACAATTTTATTCATGAATTGTATCTAGATCATGTTTTTAAATTGACTAAGGCTTTGTATGGTTTGAAATAAGTTCTTAAAGCTTGGTACGGGAGATTAAGTAGTTATCTTCTTTCAAATGGATTTTCTAGAGAAAAAGTGATACAATTATGTTTATTAAATCAAATGATTGAAACGATTTACCACTTGTTAAAATCTATGTAAATGACATTATATTTGGTTCTACTAATGAGTCTTTATCCAAGGAGTTCTCCAAGATTATGCAAGATGACAAAATGAGCATGACAGGGGAGCTTACATTCTTTCTTGGACTTCATATTAAATAAACCCCYTAAGGCACCTTTATGAATCAAGCTAAATATACAAAAGAATTGCTCAAAAGATCTTGAATGGAGTATGCAAAATAAATCAATATTCCTATGAATATAACCTTGAAGCTTGAGAAAGATGAGAAAGGTAAAAAGGTTGATGTGACCAAGTATAGAGGTATGATTGGTAGTTTACTTTATTTGAGAGTTAGTAAGCTAGATTATATGTTTTCCATAAGCATATGTGCTAGATTTCAATCATGCCTCAAAGGATCCCATTTATGTGCCGTTAAATGTATCTTGAGATATCTTGTTGGTTATCCTAAATGTGATGTATTTGATCTAATAGGCTATCCAGATGCAAATTATRTGGGTTATAAAGTAGAAAAGGAATAGTATCACTGAGATTTTCATTTTTTAGGATGCCCATTAGTATCATGATACAATAAGAAGCAAAATAATGTTGTCTTATGTACGACAGAAGCTGAAGATATTGTTGCAGGATATTATTGTGCACAAATACTTTTAGATAAAATATACTTTGATTGACTATGGCCTTGATTTTGTGAATGTGCCAATCTTATGTGATAATATTAGTGTAATCAACTTGACCAAAAATCCTATTCAACACTTAATGACAAATCACATAGAAATCAAACACCATTTTCGTAGCGATCATGTAAAGGGATATTTRTGTTAAATTTATTGGCACAAATGATCAAATTATAGATATATTTACAAAAAACCATTGGCTGAGGAAAGGGTTTTTGTGGGTAGAAGATAATTAGGAATTATTAAAAGCCTTGACTAATGTGTGATTTTGTTAAGATAGTTTTATGCTAGAAATTGGTTAATTTGGACATAGATTTTTTGTATATCATACGTGCAAAGAGATCCCCTGAAGCAACGGTCATATTCGACCTCAAACATTGGGTTCAAATACTACAATTTTAACTCGACCATTTGAATGAGTCATTTTTTCAGAATAGCTTAAAAGGTAAGGATTACATTTTACTTCAACCACTAAGTCTGAACCTATCTTTGCTTCAACCAAACACTTTGAATCAACATTCGCTGAATCTTTGCGAACTTCTGAGCTCAAGTCTAATTCTATATTGAATTTTGAGCAAAACCTCTCTATTTCATTGAATTGTTACACTGATTGTGTAATACCTCGAATAACTTTTAGACATTTATGAATTTTATGTGATCTAATTTATTTGGGGGTTAGTATGACCATCGCTTGCGTGATTTTTGGTTGTTTTTTTCCTTTATTTAATTAGAGTTCGAATGGTTATGGTAATTCAGTGTTTAACTCATCCCTTGGTAATTTAGGTTGGGCTTATGGCCCACTTATTTTTTTTATTGATCACGTTGGATTGGCTGATCAAGGATTGGTTTAGTTTGCCCCCCTAAGAACCATAGAGATGCTTTCCACCAGCATAGTAAAATTAGTCTTACGTTAGAATCTAACCACATCAACCCTATACCCCATTCGACGAAGCTAAGGAAGGAGGAAGACTGACTAGGTAGGGAAATCACTTCGGCAATCTTGGAAGCCATTGGAAAACATAATCTCTGCTATTTGAGGTAAGTCTTACCCTGATCTAATGCTTATTGATAAACTCCATRGAGTTAATCAATAACTTCTAGGTTAGAAACTTGTTCCATGGATATTTTCTTATTTAAGATTGGAGGAAAAGATGTCCTTCCGAGTATAATTAAGTGTCAATACATACATACACATGTGTGTGAGATGAATGTATAGGGTGGAATGAACATAGGGTAATTAAAGAGAGTTTGTATTCAATGAGTTACTGTTATTTTGCATTAGAAATTCATGATGTTTGGGTTTAGGCGCATGCATAGACGCAAGCACGGATGAAAGAGATCGTCCTTTGTTCCATCCATTCAAAATGGGTGTTCTTTGGGCGCTCACGAACACAAGCACATATATATGCATGGACTAAACTTACCGTCCATGTGCACTTACTAAGCTAAGGACACACTAAGGATGCAGAGTAGCTTCCGTGGGTAGCATTCATGGTGTACCATTTTTGAAAAATATAATAGCTTTTTAGGGACTTACAGGGTTTAGAATATTTCCTCATGGGTTCCTAAGAGGGTGTCTTAGAGTTTTACAATCTAGAAGATCCTTGTAAGTGTGTTTCCCTTATTTTGAACTACGAAGCGAACACTTAGATGTTAAGGATGACTAAGGAACTCAATCGCCAATTGTAAAGCAAGCTTATGCCCTTAAGCGTTTAGCTAAATGAACTCCCATATTCTCATCAATATAGTGTATGTCTATGGTAAACTTTATGTGTATGGTTTTTATGATTTAATTGCTAAGTAAACTTACACATCTTTATCCATTGTGGCATTATTATTGTATATGAATGTGTAAGAGTACTATGATTGAGTTGCTTGTATGTAAAGTGCTATAAGTGTTATGTTTGATTTGAACTATGTGAATTACGGTATGTTTAARTTATGAAATGACATGTGCATTATTTTATGCTATAGTATACATTCATGAACAAGGATTTCGTAAGTTACGACATGTTACACATTCATGATAATTTGTAAGGAAAATATTTTTAAGGTAATGTGTAAAAAAGTTTTTTAAAGCATGTATCCCATGTTTTAAGTAAGAAAAAGGGTGTACGCCTAAGCTATTAAAGATGTGAGTAGGAAACGAGCATAAGGACCACTCTAACCCTCTCCGAGGGTGAAATGTAATAGTAGTGTTGACCTTTTTGCGAGGTGAAAGGAAAGTAACTATAATGTTAATCGCCCAGTGATGCTGTCGGTAGGAATGTGACATGGTTCCAAGTAATAACTGCCTACTGTAGAGCTAATACTAGGCGATAGATAAAGCGAGCTCAAAACTGTAATGGAATGTAACTTTTGAGAAGTTAAGAGAACAGAGGATATAATTTCAAAAGATTTACAATAATGCAAATCATTAGCATTCATGCATAGAGTTTGCTTATTGAACTTTACCTTTACCCATTTCCCCTAATTCTATAAGTCATGAAAACTAGGTATTTCAAGGAGACCGCTTCGGGGCAGACTTAGACCCAGACAATGCCTGCTTTTAAGAATTGTTTATTTGTCAAATCTTAATGCTTAAGGCACTATAGTTCTAACAAGTTATGTTTTATATAAACCATGAGTTTTTGGTATTGCAATGGTATTTTGATTTCTTTGAATGTTATTTATTAGAAAATGAAYCTTTCCATTATTAAATTTTTAAAATTATTTCTTTACTTCCACATACATGAATCGGCGAACACTAACATCGTTAGGTTACGGGATTCCCTAACTAGGATGTTACAATTGGCATCAGAGCCTAATATTTTAAAAAGGCTAATGTAGACTTTTATGTAAAGGAAACGAGAATAAAAAACTATTTTTAAAAGGTTTTAAGGGTATTGTGTCTTGCCGCAAGCATTTGTTCATGGATTACTTGGTGAGTTTATGTTTTCCTTTAAGTTATGAGTTATGAATGGTATTTGATAATTGTCTATTATATGCAATGTTCATGTGATATAACTATTTCCACATTTATGAATGATAGTCAAAATACATATATTATAGGTGCCTGGATATCTATGATCGRTGTTYTGACAACCATAATTCTCTCATTTAAGTAACGGTCCATAACACACATTTGCAAGTTCAGGAGGGGGCGATGTAGGCTCAAAATGAAGAAACGAGCAATAATACTGCCACTCATGGCACTCCAATGACTATGGAGGCTTTTATGCAGGCGTTGGTTGTCTTCAGGCAAACTAGCTAACTAAGGACAAATAAGTCTCAAGAATATGGTAGGATTTTTAAATTCAAGAAGCTTTCTCCACCATCATTCTCTGACACCATTGATCCACTAGAATATGAGAAGTGGTTGACCACGATGCAGAAAGCCTTCTCAGTCATCTGATGCATGGATGGAGAGACGGTTGACTTCGCCACTTTTATGTTTCAAGAGGAGGCATATGAATGGTGGTTGATGGTTCAACGCCAACATGAAGGGGGATACTAGCCCTTCACTTGGAAGATGTTTACCAAAAGTTTCAATAACAAATACTTTCCCAAGAGCGTCCACTAGTAGAAAGAGAGAAAATTCATAAGATTGGAATAGAGACGCCAAATGGTAAATGAGTATGAAGCTGAATTTGCACATTTGGCTAAGTTTACTCGCAACTTAGTAGCAACAAAAGGTAGGAGAGCGAGGCACTTTGAGRAAGGACCTAGGCCTCAAATTAAGTTGGCAGTGGTACTATTTGAGTTCTCGACCTACGGAGAGGTTGTTAATAAGTCTCTCTTGGTAGAAGGGCACAAAGCATGAGTAAGGAAGAGACTAGGATCCGGCYTAACACTCATGAATTTAAGGGTGATATATCCAAATGYTGAATTAAGGGTGGACATAAGAGGAGTAATGACCTAGGAAGGGACCAAAGTCACTAGCTAAACAATCAATCAAAGAGGACTTGTCCAAAATGTTGAAAGGGAACTTGGGTGAATGCCTTTTGGACCAAGGAGTGTGCTTCAAATCGAAGCCCATATTTGTTAATTGCTCAAGGGAAGCTAGGGACTTTGTTAATGAGTGTAACCCACATGCTTYAATTGTGGAAAGATGGGATATCTAGCCAAAGATTGTAAGGAAAAGAAGGAGGCTACACAAGCACAAGTCTACATAATGTCAAGAAAGCAAGCCGAAGATGCATTGATTCACTAATCTGGCCTATGTTGGAATAGTAGTTAGTATCATAAAATTTGGATATTGGAACCTAGGATCATGGTTTTTTAGATGTTTTTGGCAAGTTTTAATCTCGAGGACGAAATTCCTTTTAAGGAGAGGGTGTTGTAATACCATGAATAATTTTTAGGCATTTATGAATTTTATGTGATCTAACTTTTTTGGTGGTTACTATGATTGTCGTTTGGTTGTTGGTGATTTTTGTCCTTTAATAAATTAGATTCGAATGATCATGGTAATTCAGCGTTTAACTCATCCTTAGGTAATTTAGGTTGGGCTAATGGAGGTGACCTAAAAAGATTATGTAGTGAAAGGGGCAAGGATGGGTTTAGTTTGCCTCGCTCAAGAACCATAGGTACGCCTTCCACCAACCCTCCAAAATTAGTCTTACGTTAGAAACTAATCCCGTCAACCCTATACCTCATTCTACAAAGCTAAGGAAGAAGGAAGAGTTACTAGGAAGGGGAATCACTTGGGCAATCTTGGAAGCCATTGGAAATGCAATCTCTATGATTTGAGGTAAGTTGGATCATGATCTAATGTTTATTGATGCATTTGTAAGCATTATGTAGAGTTAATCGATAACTTCCAGGTTAGAAACTTATTTCAATGGATGTTTTGTTAATTAAGATTAGAGGGAAGATGTCCTTCCAAGCATGATTAAGTATTAATACATATACATATGTGTGAGATTAACTCTACTAGTGCTCTTTTTTTTTTCTACCTGACACCCATAATAGGAACGATGACTACCAAATTGAAAAGGAGCCACAGGTGATCTTGATTTGCATGATTGACGTGGGTGTTTATGTTGTTGCATTGGAGTAGTGTCTGATGAACATTTCTATGTTAGAGATTCTTCAACTCTAACTCATTGCTATACTTTTTAACCATTTATCGTGAGGTAAGTATGTCTATTTACTATTTTTAATGATCAGTGAATTTTTTAATTTAATTTAATTTAATTTTATTTTAGTAAGAATTAATCAAAACATATTTATTATTATTTTTTAGCCCCTACGGGTATACTGTTAGAGGTCAATTAACAATTTACACTTGTAGAAAATGACCAATGATAGGAGTGGCTGAGTTGACGGTACCTATTCCTAACTCACCAGGTGAACTCTACTCTCCAGACACCGGTTACCAGATTGGACGACAATCTAGGGTCTGGCTSGCACGCGCAAAAACGCCACATGGCAGAAGYGGGCGCTTGCGGCCACGTGAAAACACGGCCTTTAGTATTGTGGACTGTTTATAGCTGTTTTTGTTCAATCTTGGGGCGGAATAGATGAACTGTTTTACCTTCCCGCAGACCCAGAAGAAACAAAAGGAAACTGTACGCTTCAACTCCTTCCATGGCCCCTGGTTTTCTCTTCTCTCTCCCTGTATTTCTACTTCTGTTCCTTGGATATATATCTCCCTTACTTTCCTTTCCCGGCACTTTTTATCAACCCCATCGCCTATTTTCGTCCCATCTTTGCACGGATTTTCACCATTGGTTTATTTTCAAATCCTCCTTTCCAGATCCGTTTTTACAGAGGAAGGTTAACTTTGAGGTGGGGTTTCTGGAGCGTCGATGACAATAGAAGCTGTTGATATTGCGAAGTTAGTAGGTAAAAGAAAAGAATTTATTGGGCAAGTGAATGATAAAGTCATAAAGAAGAAAAGATGTAAGAGAGAAGTGATTAGGAAGTCCATTCAGGTTGCTCCAATCTTGGCTTTACAAAGGCTGTTTTTATCGTGTCAAGAAGTGTTCAAAGGTCATGGCTCTGTTCCTTCGCCTAACGATGTACAGAAGCTCTGCCACATTCTTGGTGAGTAATTAATTCAAGAAATAAAATCTCATACTATTGTTTTTTCTCTCTCCTTTTGTTCTTTTAACTTCCCGTATGTTATCTTTTGTAATCATAGTAAATAGAAATCTCCGTTTTGATTATTTGTTTCTTTGAGATTTGGGGTTTCTTAGAGCTGCAATGTTGAAAGGCATAGCTTATGGTTTTATGCCATTTGTTTGCGTGTTGAGCTATCCACAGGAAAATGTATTGATATATAAATTCAATGAGAATTGATGCAAAATTTGACCCATTGGGCCTTAATGGAGTAAAGTGACATGAAGGTGAATTCATATGAACGAATACTTTGGTGAAGGATCCTTTCTCTGGTGCTACTTACATGCATTTCATCTGAATGTGCATCTCATCTTCGAAAACATAATTTCTAATTAGTTGTTTTTGAATGCTATAATTGTGGCTCGGCAGATCAGAATCATGTGCTCTTTTAACGTGGGGCTGGAAACCTAGCAGAGTTAATTATTTAATCAAAAACATTATTTCCCAAGTAATGGTCACTCAGGGGTCAGAATTATTGAACTTAATAATTCAGTAGCAGACCCCCTTCCCCTTTCTCTGTGGGGTATGGAAACTCTTCATTTTTAGTAATTTTATGAGGCATGTGGGATATATGCATATGGTTTTGCCCTTATTGAAGCCTTTTTTTGGCACTTGTGTGACCAACAGCCATTTTGTTCTTTGACTGATGTCATGTCGTAGATGCAATGATGCCGGAGGACGTTGGATTGAGTAGGGATCTACAATTCTTTAAGCGTAAACAAGTAGTTGAGGGGAATGCTCGTGTAACATATACAACTATTTACAAATGTGAAAATTTCTCAGTAAGTTATATCTCTCTTCTTTTACCATATTAGAGAAATAGAAATTCCTTTATATTAGAGAATTTTGCATGCACAGTAATTTCTATTTCACAGTTGATATAGGTCTTGTATATCATATTTGATGCCAAATGGAATATGTGAGAGGTTTGATATCTGCTCTTGGTAGTCGCTGAGCTAATAGATAGACATCTTTTGTGGTGTCCTCCTCTACGTATAATCTTTATTCGCCCTTTTTGGTACATCTCAGATTTAGATGCAATATTCTGATATACACTATGAGCATGAATCTGATTACTGATTAAACTTATATACTACTCCTACAGTTGTGCATTTTCTTTCTTCCTGCAACTGCTGTCATACCTCTTCACAATCATCCAGGAATGACTGTATTCAGCAAGCTTTTGTTGGGGACAATGCACATTAAATCATATGATTGGGTTGACCCTGATGTCCAAATATCGACTCCTAAATGTGAGTGAAAAAAAATACCTAAGAGTTAATGTCTGTACTAGAGATTTTAAATTATTGATATGAGTAAAATGGCATTGTAGTGAGATTGGCACGAATGAAAGCCAACAAAGTCTTCACAGCGCCATGTGACACTTCTGTTTTGTATCCGACATCTGGAGGCAATATTCACGAATTTAGGGCAGTAACTCCTTGTGCAGTACTCGATGTGCTTGGTCCCCCCTACTCAAAGGATGAAGGTCGTGACTGTTCATACTATAAGGATACTCCTCACGATGCTTTGTTAAGTAAGAATTTTGCCCTACCAAGCTTCTTCATTCACTGTTATAGTGAGTAGAAAGAACAAATKATGCTATCAGTTGTCCTTTTGGTGACAATTTATATTCTAAAGTAGAACTGTAGATATATGAACATGATGTGGAATGGCCATGCTGAGTATTCTTTTTTTTTTTTCCCCCTTTTATCCTGTTCATGTAAAATTTAATGGTGGAATTTCCTTTTGAAATTCATTGCTGATTCTTTTTGTTTCTCTTACGTAAAGTCCTAGCAATGATTCTCTGGGTGTGTTCTCTCCATTTGACTGTGTTTTGGAAATGGCAGAAGAAGAAGTACCAGGGGTAAAAGAAGATGACACCTGCTACGGATGGTTAGAGGAGATTGAAATGCCAGAGGAATCAGAAATGGATGTTATTCAGTACTTGGGCCCTCAGGTTTCTGAGGCAGCTTAGAAGTTAGTCGTATTGGCTAATTTTTAATTTTATTTTCTTTATGTGTTTCCTTGTCTAGTTAGCCCGTTTCTTCTTGGGTTTCCTTGGGGAATACTGTGTATATAGGTGGTTTCTCTTTTTTGTTTTTCCTAAAATTAATTTTTACAAAAAGCTAAAAGATTTGGAGGAGAGACTTCGGATGCATCGAAAACAAAACATTATTACCATATAACTTTTTTAAAGTTGAAATATTATATTAAATTTGAAACAAAGGTTTGGATTTTGGGTCTAGGTAAAGGCCTTAACAGTATGGAATACATTTTGAAATTTGAGTTAGCTTTTTTTAATAAATAWACTCAATAAATAGAGTCAAGAACAATTTATTTTGTATGTATTTCAGTTATTTACGAATTTTTTAACTTATCAATATTTTTTATTTCAAGCCTCTGAAGTTATACTTGATTTTTATTTATTTAGTTATTTACTTAATTAAATTAATAGTCTTCATAAATACTTTTAATTTTTTTGTATTTATTTATATTCATGATTTAATTATAAGTCTCTATCATCATTTTTTACGAGAGAATTTGATGTAARCATTTTTTAAGATTAATTTTATAAAAGATATTGAGAAAAGTGGATAAGATGTTTAGGAGTATTTACATAAATAAGTATTCGTAATTTTTAAAAAGATTATAAATAATTAGGATACGCACGAAATTAAATTTTCCTTACGTTACTTATCAATATTGAAACCTTAGATATGAGGTTTAGCTTCCAAGGGACGTAGTAGTTTTCGATGTGGGACTCCCTTTAGGAAGTGTCTTTTGGTTGGTTAAAAGTGGTAGAATAAGCAATACTTTTAGGGAAGCTAACTTCAGCTTAGAGTGTCCTCCAAATAGATTGTTAACGAGGATTAGTAGTATTATAGTGGATTCAGAAGGATTTATCAATACCGAGAAGTATGTACACACAAATTCTTTCCATTGAAAACGCGAAGAGGAAAAGAGAGAGTTTCAATACTTTGCATCCTCCTTCCTCTTGGATTGGAGACAAGACTGAACCTGGAAAAATCATGGAAGATATGCTATCAGCATTTG
This sequence comes from Rhazya stricta, assembly GCA_001752375.1. Taxonomy (NCBI): domain Eukaryota; kingdom Viridiplantae; phylum Streptophyta; class Magnoliopsida; order Gentianales; family Apocynaceae; genus Rhazya; species Rhazya stricta. The sequence goes on from MEJB01000015.1 coordinate 139,623, forward strand.
AAGATGTACTCCACCCATTCTTGAAGATCTTGGTGGTATAAGAAAAGAAATTTGTCACCTGGACGAAAGAACGGAAAAACAGTCTTGCAAGATGACGAGAACTGAAGAGAAGATTACGCAGATGTATAAAAATATGCAAAGTAGGAATGACCGGTCAAACAGAGACCGCAAGGAAAAGATGGAAAAGAAGGAAGCAATAGGCACATTAACTGAGAATGTGTTTCCAAAAGAAAGGAAGGCAAAATGTCCCCTGTTCTTTTTGATCTTATAATCTTTGTATCGTTTGCAGCTATCTGTGCTCTGGTTTATATTATTCCATTATCTGAGTTATTATATGTGGTAAAGGCTTGAGGGAGTATGGGATACCTAGTATTTCAATTGTTTTAAAGACACTTTGTTTTTATGGAAGTTATTCCTATTACTAGGAAATTCTGTCAATTTTTTCTTTTTTTAAAGCAAAACTCTAGGAAGGAGGTTATGGCAATTGGTAGGGATATCGGCTCTTTTGCTCTCATCTTATGATAGATTCATCTCTTTGATACATACTGCAAAACGGATCATGATATGGATTACCATATTCTGTAAACGTTGATAAAATTTGTTCTCTTACTCATCCTTCACTGATCTAACTATCTTATATGAGAGGATTGTTAACCCAACAAGGCTTAAAGTCCTTAATATATGATTTTGATAATGACATCGATCGTATTGGTTATCTAACTTGCATTGTTAGTCTTATAAGATTTTAGAATCTATGGAATAAAATGGCCGATGACAACTATTGATCAACAACCTCAATCCTCAAGGATACTCAATGGAAGAAAAAGAAGATCTGCAAAAATGCGTACAAGTGAAAGATCTTACTGGGTAGACTCTTCAAGCTTTGAATTGGCTATGAGCTTTAATAGTTTTCATTGTATACTAGGTTTAGTGCTTAACTATTTTTGGAGATTTTTATTAACTGTGTTTACATTTTCATGTTTTGATGTTTGAAGCTATAAAAAAAAAAAAAAAACTTATTTATCAAACATCTTTATAAATGACCTTAATTTTTTTGAAGTATTTGAGTTTGATATTGAGAGTGTTTCTTGAAATATGTTTTCATGTCTCCGATGTAACATTTTGTTTTTTCAGCCATCTTAAACGGTTGAGGTTGAGTCCTCTAATTCGTACTCTCTCTTGTTTCAGTGGTGCAAAGACCATCTTTAAATTGCGTCTGACATCTATTCCGAGAGTCTTCCAAAAGGACCAAACAAAGACCATGCTACTGCTCAAAATACACATGTCTAAGCCTCAACAGATGGATTTATTACCATTCCGGCATATTTATTATTGTTGGATAGAGATCTATTTAATACATGATTTTCCAACTTGGTAATTTGAGAAAATTATTTTCAACTCGTTACTTTTTAAAAGAGCAAAAATGCAAAAACAAGAGATTTCACTACATTCAATCAATCTTTGAGAAAGCTTTTATGCTACATCTTTGATAAATTATTAGCTGAGCTTCACTCGTTCGAAATTGAACATCTTTGTGGGTCAAATTACTCTCTTAAATCTCAACTTGAGCTTATAATTCCATAATAGTCATTGATTTAGAGTGGAACGGATCTAGATTTATTATTTGTTTAATTCTCTGAGTGATACAAGGTTTTTAGGATACATAAAAAAATCCTTTTTGAGGGTGAGCCTTATTGTATGTTGTTACAAGGTTGGTAGGATACATAAACCCTTTTGAGGGTGAGCCTTGTTGTGAATGTGATGATCAAGTTGTGAAAATCCTTAAGTAGAAGGGTAAGCCTTGGTTTAGGGATTAAAGAATTAAAATCCAATTGTGGGTGAGCCCTTCATGTAAAAGTATGTGTAACTTGTTTAGTGGATTTTGAAATTTTAGATTGCGACTTTAGGTAGTGGATATAGATCTCAGAAGGGATTGAACGACTATATGTCCTTCTCTCTCTCTCTCTCTCTCTCTTCCCCCCCCCCCCTTTGCATTGATCTGTTTTCAGTAGCATTACATTGCACATTTACTATTACATCTATTACTCACATTTATTGTGCATTCTTTATGTTTGACTTTTTATCTCAAAGAATCTCAAATATTTCAGAAGTTATTTATTTGATTTAAAGGTTGAATGAAAAGTATTTGAAATTCAATTCACTCCCCTCTTGTGTTTTTACCGCTAATGCTATAAACAAAAAAGGCACCATGTTGTTGTTTTGTTAAAATTTTGCCCTTCCCATGTGCATTTTTAATTGAGCTTCCCTTGTTTTAAGCAGTCTTCACGTCTCCAAAACGAAAAAAGTGAAAAAAGAAAACAAAAACAAAACTCCATCATTGCCTCCAAGAAAATTGGATAAGATAACATCTTCTTTCCTCAGGTTGCTTCCTTTTACTCTTGTTTCAATTTTAAAGAATTACATCTAGAAGAATCTTGGCCTTCATAATTTACACCTTCAAACGATATAGGCTTCAATTTCAAGTCTTGAGTGCCTACTTGAAGTGATGAAGGCTTCAATTTCAAGCATTAGAATTCTACTTGGAGCAGTAATGACTTTATTTCCAATAGTTGGAGCGATGAAGCAGTCTTTTATGTGATGCCGCAACCTTGGAGTGAAGTAAAGCTTCTATCTCAAGAGTTGGGGTAAAAGGAAACCTTCAATTTCAAGCCTTGATAAGAAAACTTTGGAGTGTCAAAGGATTTGATTTCAACCTTTGAAGCGTTTACTTGGAGTGAGGAAGGGTTCGGCTTCCAACATTGGAATGCCTATTTAGGCCGACAAAGGATTTGATTCCAAGCCATGGAGTGCCCATTCAAAGCAAGGAAAGCTTAGATTTAAGCCTTGGAGTTTGAAACTTGACTTCCAGCCTCGATCAACAACTTTGAATGACAAATGTTTTGACTTCAAATCTTAACCACCTACTTGGAGTAATGGTGGTTTCAACTTCTACTCTTGAATCACTTACTTAGGCGAGAAGATACTTTGATTTCAAGCCTTAGCTACCTACTTGAGCAAAGAGAGGCTTCAATTTCAAGCCATAGCACTTACTTGTTCGAGGGGATACTTCGATTTCAAGCCTTGGTCAATAACTTGAACTAATAAAGGCTTCAAATTTGTGCCTCGGTCTGTAGTTTGAAGTTACAATGATTTTGATTTTAGATAATTGCTACGAATGACTTCGACTTTGAACTTTCCAATTTCAAGCCTTGGATATTCTTCGAGATCCCAATTTGTTACAAAAGGGTCTCGATTTCAAACTATTTTCATGAAAGACATCAGCTTTGAAGGCATCACTTCAAGCTTTGGATTTTTTATGAGGTCCCAATTCACTGCAAAAGGGTCTCAATTTCAGACTATTATTGTGAAAGACTTCAACATTGAAGGCTTCAATTTCAAGATTTGGATTTCTTCAAGATTCTAATTTACTGTAGAAGGTCTCAATTTCAGACCATTCTTGCAAAGGACTTCAACTTTGAAGGCTTCAACCTCAAACCTTGGATGAAGAGGATCTCAGTTTTAGACTATTGTCACGAAGGATTTCAAACTTTGAATGATCTATTAARCATTTGACTCTGCCATAAGATGCAAGGAAAATGACATTTTATAAAGTATTTCTCAACCTTATACAAGCGTTGAAAAATATCTAATTACACGACTCATATAATTGTTGACTAAACAATCATATCGAGACATTTGCAAATGTTGAGAAAGTACCTTGAAGGATGGTTTGGAAACATGGGGACAAAATCATATTACGATGTTTATAAATATTGTAGTACATGTTTTTCCCGGCATTTACAAAATGACGAAAGAATTATTCTTTTTCCGTCGTTTACATATGTAGTAATAATATATATTGTACGACTATTACAAACATCATTTCAATTACATTCGTGCGACTTATGTCATAATATATTTTCTCTATCAGTGTTAGAAACGTTGTCACAAATGTCATAATAATATATTATAAAGATTGTAAATAAATGTCGACTTATTTATTATACCTTGATRGTTTACAAATGTCGYGACAATAACTATATTCTTACTTTTGTAAATGTTGAACACCAAACCTATTACGACGTTTGTACATATTGCGGAAACTCAAATTGTCTTGCAAGTTACGTCGCCATAACTTAAGCACAAGTGATCATCATAACACCCCTCTTACAACATTTGCAATTGTCAGCTAAATAATCCCTGTGTCAATATTTATAAAGGTCGCCATATCTACAAATAAATGTTACCTTATGGCTTATATAAGGATGTTTAAAAATGTCGCCCTAAATATCATCTACTGCAATACAACTAAATGTCATCATAGACCTGATAGAAGCGTCACGTAGTCGTGTACCAACGTTTGCAACAAACATTGGGGAAACATAAGATGATTGTGGCTAAAATGACTTTTGTCCGACATTTGCAAAAAATATTGCGGTAGCCCTAAGATGACATTTTTAGGACTTCTCGCGATATATGTAAYATATGTTGCAATAGACCTTCTTTTACATAATGGTTTCATCATAGCCAATATCCTTTTCTTAATTAAATCCTCGAGCTACCAACCTAACTTTATTTCTAATTGCTTCACCATCCTAGTTAAGTTTTTTTTTTTTTGAAATACCCATTTAGTCACTATTATATGATGATTATTAGATATAGGTACAATATTCCACATGCCGGTTATATCAAGTTGATTTAGCTATTCTTCCATAACAATAATCCAAAAGTCATCCATTAAATCACTAGCAATGAATAGAATTCTTAAACCTTATGAAGGATAACCAATGATTTGATCATTAGGATAAGATCGCTTATACCTCCATTCTCATGGTAAGTTGTTTGTATCTTGATTTGCTTGAAGAATTTTTTCGGTGTGATAATATCTATCCTCGTCAATTTTTTGTTCATATCTCACTAGGTCTTCCATATTTTAGCTTGATCTTGTTCGAACATATCATAGGAAGGACCTAAATCATCATCATATTTTCTCAAAGAATAAATGTTACATTCATCAAAAGTAGCATGCATAGATTCCATAATAATAAGAGTGTATTTATTATAAACTCTATATGCTTTCTAATTTGAGGAATAACAAAGAAAAATACTTGTACACAAACAAATTTCGAGTCTAGTTAAGAAAAAAAAAGTAGATAAAAATATATAATTTATTGATTTGTGAGGAAGTGAGTTGCAATCTYTGAAAAATGTATAAYATGTCTTTTGATTCTTCTCTTAAATGTGTTTGTGTTTGTCTAAAATGTTGAATATTTATTTGCACTAATGAGAAAACACCTTCTTCAATATATAAAAAGGAAAGCTTGAATCTTCTTCGTTGATGAGAAAATGTTTGCCTCACAACTCGAATCTTTATTTGTCTCAAAGGTCGAATCTTTATTTGCACCAATGAGAAAATTCCTTTTCCAATATATATACAAAGAAGGGAAGCTTGCATCTTTTTCGATGATATGTTTTCCTCAAAGGTTAAATCTTTATCTAAACCAATGAGAAAATAACTTCTTCAATACATACGAAGAAAGAAAGCTTGAATCTTTTTCGATGAATGATCCAACCAAACACTGCAAAAGTAGCAGCCTTGAGTATATTTGCTAGAGGGAGTTCTCGATCTTCAGCTTTTCAAAGCATCTCTAACGTCTTCTTGAGAGCTTCCTTCTATCGGGAGCTTTTGTCTATCTCGCGAGCTTTGTTCATTTGTATGACCAAGTTTTGAGAGCTTTCCTTCTATGGGCAAAATTTTCACAATCCTTTGAATAATGATCTCTAACTTACATTGGCTTCTTGTTGCCTAAGCAATCTATCTTATTAGACTTTGTATATTAGGTTGACCCAACTATTTATTTAGGCCTCCTGAATGAATACGATCTACCATGAGACGAGTTTAATTTATCTGAGTTACTGGCTTCAATCAAGAATCCAACTTCAATTGATCCAAAATAATCGAGTCTCTTTGAAAACTTAATTAAATAATCAAGACTAAAATTATAAAATAATCTTTATTAAATCAATTAATTTTTAATGTCTACAATACCATCCCTAGTTTTTGTCTAAAATTTACCAAGATTATCTTTATCATTAAAGGAAAAAAAAAAAACAGCACTTGCAACCAAACACCTTATTAAATAAACATCTTATGAGCTTCTTTTTTCCCAAAAAATAAGCTCACAAGATGTTTATTTAATAAGGCTCTCATTAGAACTCAGAACYTAGCTAGCGATAGTAACCATTTTACCCTAAAAGTATACTGGCAAAGTATTTTCACAAAGCATAGAGCATGTTATTTCTTGCAAAGTATGTTTTTTCCTATCAATACAACACTATTTTGTTGTGGGGTTTTAGTCGTCAAAAAATTATGAGTAATGTCATTTTCATTCCAAATGGAAGTAAAGTATTCATTAAAAATCTCTACCATTTCCACTTCTAATAGAGATGCTTTTTGTGCCAATTGAGTTTTGAACATGTTTAAACAATTGCACAAACTCACAGAATGCATCATCCTTATTAGCAATAAATAATACATAAATAAATCTAGAATAATAATCAATTAAAACATAAGCATATTTTTACCACCTAATCTAGTGGTTCGTTGAGACCAAACAAATCTATGTTTGCAAAAGTTCATGTGGTTTTGAATTAGAGATAATCCTCTGGGGTTTGAAAGAGGTATTGATTTATTTCTATATTGGCAAGCATCACAAATATTTTCCTTTTGAAATCTAATTCTTGGAAGACCTCTTACAAGTTAATGCTTGGAAAGATCATTTAATATATTAGTACTCACATGTTCTAATCTTCTATGCCATAGATAAGGATCATTATGATTAAGGATTAAGCATTTAACATCTTGAGCGATAAGTCCATCATGATAAAGAGAGTAGACATTACCACATCTATTTGTAAGAAATAATATTTTATCACTACATTCATCTACAATCAAACAAGTATACTTATTTTATAACCATTATCACATAATTAGCTAATGCTCAACAAATTGCACTTCAACTCATCAACTAGAATCACATTCTTTATGGTAGGATGAGATTCCTTGCCAATATTTTCTCTTCTAAAATTTTATCATTCTTTTTATCTTCAAAGGAGACAAATACTTCTTCATTCTATTGAAAATTTTCAAATGTAGATGAGTCACTAGTCATGTGTCTTGAGCATCCATTGTCTATGAACAATTTGGTTTCCCTAGCCTTGGTCTTCATGCATTCCTACAACATTTACAAAGATGAGACCTTTGATACCCAAAGCTTTTTGGGTCCTTTAGGGTTAGTCTTGGTAGATTTAACTCCAAATAGATTTCATGCCACTCTTAATATTTTTCTAATGAAAACAACAAGTAGAATTAAGTTTTAAAAACTTTTACAAACTATTGCAACAACTTTTAGAACTTTGAGTAGAAATATGAAATGCTTAGTAGGCTACACTAAATGCTATGAGGTTGGTGAGTAGCAAATGCAAGAAATTCAATGACAATAAAGAGCGAATCAAAGAACACAAACACATTATTTGTAGTTGGTCAATTTCCATTTAAATCTACATTCAGTACCTAAGGTCATATCGTTTGTATTTTCAAGTTCATTAACAATCAACAAAGTCACAAAGACTTTTACAAACAAAGGTTCACTAACAAATGGGTTTTACAACTTCTATTAACCCTTGTATCTCACATTCACCTCAAGGTTCACCCTTTTTCACAAGGTTTTTAAGTCCTAGACAAACTTTGAATCTCACCCAAAGAGATAAAAACAAAGTAGTAAATTAACCACTCTTAAATAGTGGAGATAATATGATGAAGTTTAATTAGATGTGATTTTACAAAGTAAAACAAAGATTCCCTACAGATTTTACAAAGTAAAACAAAGATTCCCTACACTTTTTGAATGATTCTTTTGATGTAAAGCTTTATGTTCTTTTCAAAATATTTTCTTGTGATTTTTGTTTTGGAAAATAGCCAAGAATCCCTTTGATGCCCCTTTAATTGACGTCTAAAAACGGTAATAAGAAGGGTTGTTTTAAGCTTTGATATGCCTATTTCGAACGACCTAATTAAATAGACGGGGTTGCTTCCAAAAGCCCATCTAAATCGCTCCTGGAAGGATATGGACATTGTATCTATTACCTTAGGATGATCTAATCTCCCAAAGAACTTGAGTCCAAAGTGATCATTGGACATGGTTCATGTGGGCTTCTAATGGATAGAACATAGTAGTCCGAGATGACACTAGAGGTACTCTGGAATACAGCAATACGTGGCTTCAAAGACCAAGGCTAAACCAGATTTGAATTCAAAGCAGGTCTCATAACCTTTGAATGATTGATTCTCTGGCTTGTTAAGTCAAAACCTTCCCTTGAAGGATTTTAGAGTTAACATATTTAGGATGTTCAAAATAGTAAGTTGTGAGTTCGAAGTAAGTATTACTTAGGATAAACATCCTTTCATAAGTCCTAAATACATTTGTATATGTTCATCACAAGTTTTAAAAAGTAAGATAACACTTATACAATGTTGAATTTTTTTATTCAAAACAATATGCAATGATCCAAACTTTTATTCTATAAATAAAATCTAACCTAAGTATAATGAAATATATTAAAGATAAAGTTCTATGAACTCAGATAATAAATCTTTGTAATCTAGATCTCTTATACTTCAATGAATAATTTGGAGATACTCATCAATTGATGCTTCATAGGTCGATAATATGTTTGAACAATGCCAACCTACAAAGTAAATTAAAAATTCAACTTAACATATAAGATAAATGTTAAAAAGTATGAGTCATTATCAAAACACAAAAGCAGAACATATCTTTAAAGTTGACTGGGCTCTTGGGTCATGTGGCCAAAACAATTTTCTTTTTCTTAGAAAACTTTAAAATTAAACTTTAATTACAAATTTAACCCTAAATGTAAAACGTCTCTCATCTCTCTTTCTCTCTATCACTATCACAAAAAAAAAAAAGGAGGAACCATAAATTTTGAACCTCCAAATTCCAATCTCGCCCATATCGGTTGACCGGTTTGGTATTGCCTAACCTAAGTAGTTCGTTGGAAAGGTTAGCCCTAGCAAGTCTGCCGTTCTTTGAGTTCTAGACCTACAGTAGCATATGTTGCCAATGTGACTTGAAGAGGACCTGAGGTTGCCTGCTACTGCTTTTGACAAAAACGAATTAATTTGGCTATGTGAATAATATTCGTTGGATTATGAAATGGGACGTATTTTGAAACTTGATGATTAACATGAGCAAAGGATTGAAGGGTTTTAGTGAGCTTGCATATATAAGTTGTTTGTAGAAAATAAGATCAAGTTTATCCAATAGTTGTTGAAAATAGTGATGAGAATACTGATTTTCAATCAAGAAATCAATGTACGAAGGAAGAAATTAGTTAGACAGACTTCTCTCAAATATCACTTAGATCAAGATTTGAAATTCAATAGTTAGTTCTGTATATATCTAGTTAGTTATCTTTAGATAAAATKCTACGACAATTGTGTGTATTGTTTGGTTAGGTAGCTATAACATTTGTATATAAAATGATCGTGTATACTTTGTTAGTTCATGAATGAAACTACCCATTTTTCTCTCAATTGCATTTACCATGTTTCTCTTCAATATATTGCAATCTGAGTTTGAACTTTGCTTGCATTCTGCATAACAATATGTGTCTTTGACTACTAAGTCTTTTTTTGTTTGGTGATCATGACTAATTCGAACTCAATACTAGCTTCGGATCCATTTCATTTACATTGCAATGAGAATCTGACTCGTGGTGCTTCTACAACTACCTCTCATAGCTCATAATTATAACACTTGGGCAAAGCGATGAGGCTTTCCTTGATTTTGAAGAACAAGTATTGCTTTGTTAATGGTACAATATCTATTCTATTCCTAATGAATCAGATCCTATGCATGCATGTTGGCAACAATAATACCAATGGTTATGTCTTGGATGATTAATTCTATATCACCTACAATTTTGTTGAAAGCGTATTTGTAACACCCCCATATCAAAAACTATCCTAATTTGGGAATGTTATCGACTTAATTCTCATATATTTAGAATTTCAGCGAAAGCTTTTGACAATAAAGGAATAAAATTTAAACGTTCAACATGTTCATAAATAAATAAAAAAATTTAATTAACAGAACGACTCTTGGGTATCAAAGCCTGCTCCTAAACGATCTCCAGGTACCATTTGGTTAATCATCACCTGAAACGTAAAATAAGGAAATATGGGTGAGCTACTAAGCTCAGTAAGCAAATCCTATGCATGACTGCATGAATAATGCCCTATATGTCATAAGTTACAAAATTTCACTTTCTCAATAAAAGCTTTCTAAACATTTCAATTTCATAAACTTTCTCATAAAAACTTTCCTTTCAAAATGTAAGAACTTTTCAAACATTTCCATTCCTTTAAAGTTGTGAACTCACTTGGTGTAATGCCTAGCCATTAAGCTTGCAGTGGACCATTATTTTTTGGAACTCGATCATATTTTCTACAGGTAGAATCAAAAAGAATTAACATTACTTTAACTTTTCCTAAATATCATCTCATGAGGTGAATAATACATGAATTTTCCACCCTACAAGAGGGTTAGGTAGGGTGCGCCAGTCCCCCACGCCTTATTTTCCACTCACATCTTTCATGGCTTAGGCTTTACACCCCTTTTTCAAAATCTTTAACATTTGAAAAATAATATATTCATAAAATCCCATTTCTTTTTCCAACTTCATTCCTTAAAACCTTCAGATTCTAAATGCACGAGTGACTTATGCCAAGAATGTTGTAAAACACTATAACTACATGCTCATGACATGAACTACATAAATCTRAATTTAAACTACCCAACATGTTAACGATAGAAACATATCACATAAAATAATCCAATTATAATCACTAGACATATCACACAAAACAATCTAATTATAATCACCAGACATATCACACCAGACAATCCAATTATAATTACAGGATATATCACACAAAAATAAGGCAATTATAACCATGAAATATATCATACAAACAATCCAATTATAGCCACAAAATATATCACATATGGAATACGATTAATGAGTATGGGGGATTTACTTACATAGAACTCAGATTCAATACACATTCAATTCACCTAAAAGCAATTTAATTATAACAACAACACATATGTGTTAATGCGAATGTGAGAATTTACTTACTTGTAGTCCTTAGTAAAGTTTTACTTTAAGTCATCAGCGGGGTGCCTTGGTTGCCTACAACGTCAATGTGCCACATATCCTAATATTATTATACAAAGAATATTCATTGTTTAACCAAACATATTCATTTTAATGTAGGTATTTACTGTTAATACYTTCATTGTTTTTTCTATGATGACTTTGACCAATAATTTTCGAGCTTAATTTCCATATCAATRCAAATTACACTACTAATAGTAAATTTAATTTCCTGACTCCTAGACATTCTTAAAATAATAATAATCTTAATCACAATATATATTATTTTATTATACAAATCCTATATCTCATATTAAATCGTATTTTGATATATTTCTATAATTATATTCTCCTTTTACTTATTCATACTAACTTATGTTTCACATTAAACATATTTCGAATTTTTCCTTAATTATTATTACATAATACAAAACCTACCATTCGGTTAATTTAAATGAAGAAACTAAGGATCCACCTTGCATCTCGAACCTTAGGTGTGGTATCGAATCTAAGATGTAATGACATTTATTTTGGAGAAAATGCGGTTCGAGCATAGGAACGGCGATCCTTGTCACCCACGTGCTGCGTGCACGTAACTAGCTCGAGCAGACGGCCCATGGTGCTTGGTCGCCTGGTCTAGTGACAAGAACGGAGGAGATAGAGTGGCGTTCGGCACCTGTGGAGAATAGGGGAGAGAGAAAGAATAGGAAGGCCGGCATCGATGAGGGCAGAGGGAGGAGGCGGCGGTGGTGAGGGGGTTAGGTTTTATGTTTAAGGAAGAAGATGAACAGTCATCTTTGTTCAAGTCATAAATATATATATATATTTTGAAAGTTAACTTAACCGTAACTAAAATTCCATCGTGGGTCATTTTTATTACTTAACCAACTAAGTCCAACTACATTTAAAATCTATTAGCTTTTTTCTGGCCCAAAATTGAACTTTAAATTCAATTTTAGATTTGAATAAGAAGAGGACGGGCTCTAACGGGTCAAGTCTAAATTAATTAACTAAGACTTCTAATTAAAGTAAACTAATAAAATTTCATGTTTAAATAAACACACTCACACATTAACGCATAACAAATAATAAATCAAGGAAATAATTATTTATTTCTAATTGGCACATCGAACGTTACAGCCTCCAAGTCCCTCTACTGTAAATTAATTAATTTACTAACGATCATGAATATAATCTAATTAGTGAATTATAACGTAATGTATATATATATATATAATATATATATATATATAAAGTTCAAAAGAAAAACAGAAACTAAATCTCGGGTCTTACTGTGTTATGACTTAATACTGCTAAGGAGCTGTATAGCCTCACAAAAGCCCCTTTATCTGTTAACTCTTTTGGAAGTTGTTCTAGATGAGATTATGAACTTAAGACCAATTCCTGCATGTTCCTGTACGTCAAAGTGTAAATGTCAAGCTTTAGCTTCAATGTAGAACTATGTTGAGAATGATAAGGTGATTAGGTTTACAAAAGGATTCAATGACAAATTTTCTTTAGTCAACACACAAATCCTCTTGATGAAACCTTACCAACAGCTTGTGCATCATTTTCAATAGTTTAACTGCTCAGAGATAGATGACTTATGCCTATAACCATCAAACAATCAAGACCTCTTTCAATAAAAGCTAGTCAAAGATTCCAATTTGCCAACTTAATACAACAATTTCACCCTCCTCTTGGTTCTGTTAGCTATACTGGTAGAGGTGTTAGTGGTAACTACCAGYGATAACCAACTGGTTTTAACCATAACTCTGGTAGAGGAAGGGGAGGTATATTGGGCCAGAAGAGAGCTAAGTGCAGCTTTTGTAGCCTTAATGGACATTCTAATGAAAATGCTATAAAAAACATGGACATCCTCCAGATATAAGGGTTGGAATAAACCTAGGGTAAATATAATGAGACTGCAGTTGGAGATCTTGAGATGGTGATTTTGAATGGTAATAATGGTGGTCCTAAACCTGCTATTTCTTTTACTCCTGAGAAATACAATCAACTACTTACCTTGTTGCAAAACAATTCTATCCAAAGTAATATTGCAATATCATATTTGAATCTCAAAAAATTACGAACCCAGTGGTAAACCAGACAACAACTTTGATTGCTAGGTTTGAACAACCTACAACCAGTTAATTCTCCTAACCCCTATTTAGGACCTTAGATTGTTGATTTTGGTGCAGCTGATCATATAGCTTGTAATCTAACCATGTTTYAGTCTTTCATTCCTGTTGATCATGTTATTCTGAATCTTCCTAGTTGTCATTCTGCTTTAGTTACACACAAGGGAATAGTAAAGTTGTTTGAAAAACTCATTCTTACATATGTTATTTTGTACCAGCCTTCTTCTTCAATCTTTTGTCAATTAACAAACTAACTCACGCTCTGTTATTGCTATCTTTCAATCTGATCATTGTCTTCTACAAAGTAGGGGGAATTAATAGACGATTAGATTAGCTAGAAACTATAATGGTCTTTAACAGCTTCACCAAATTCCTAAATCATCAACTCCTCCTCGTCTTCCCTCTAATGTAGTAGGATACTTAACATTCTTCTTCTACAAATATTTGCAAGTCTCAAAGTTGATTCGGCATTATAGATTAGGACACTTGTATATTTATACTACCCAAATGAAAATTTAAAAATTGCTAAATTCTTCAATAAAGCTTCCCGGTTCTCATCACTATGTCAAAAAAGGTCTATAGTGATGTTTATTTCATGACATTTTATCATATATGCCTTTTTCATTGATCTATGCTGATTGTTCAAAAAAACATTCTTATATACATATTTAATACGCTGTTTGCAAACGATGTTTACCTATCCATCACCATAATATTATTTGCAACAACATATATGGCAACGTTTGCTGAAACGACATCATGCGTAGATTTGAGATGAAATTTCCTGACGAAATTCGTAAGATGTGTTGGCATAAAAATAATATCTCCCTAACCTTTCATATATGATGGTAAGAATGTCATAATAAAATATCATCTTTGGCGACATATGCTGACAAAGTTTCCCTTTTAGCGGCCTAAAGACTAGATAAAATGACATTTGGACAACATTGGTGAAACGTCGTTATATGGTGGAATTGATGTGACATTTTAGAATGACGTTTGCACTATGTATTTGCAAAACAATATGTCATGCCAATGTTTCTATATGTTTGCATCAAAGGTCATAAGAAATCATGATACTAGACGACTTTTACGGACGACGTTTCCCTTTTAGCCGTCTAAACACTAGATACGACGACATGTAGACGACATACATAAAACGTCATTCTAGGTTGAATTGGGGCAACATTTTAGAATGACGTTTGCATAATTTGTTGGAAAAAGCACATATTATGCCAACATTTTCCATACTTGGGTATTAAAAGTTGTAAAAAATCATGATATTGGGAGACATATGCTGACGACATTTCTCCTTTAGCAGCCTAAACAATAGATATGACGACTAAAGGGACAACATTTTGAAAGTGTCATTCTAGATTGAATTGAGGCGACATTTTAAAACGACGTTTGAAGTATGTTGCTAAAAACACATGTTATCCCAATGTTTCATATGCGTGGGTGTTGAAGGCAGAAGAAATCATGATTTGTGGCGACATATRCTGACGACATTCCTCCTTTAGTTATCTAAACACTAGATATGAYGACATTTGAACAACATTTATAAAACATCGTTATACCTAGAATTGAGGCGACTTATATGAATGACATTTGCACTATGTGTTGCCATAAGTGCATTTATTCCATATTTAATATATGTTGGCATTAAAGGTCATTAGAACTCAGAACTCATGATATTAGATGATGTTCATCGACAACAGTTCGTCATACGCATGGTATATATATTATTTTCCAATTTTATAATTTATTTTGGTTCACAATTTTGATATTATCTCGATATCATAGTCAATAATGCCGTTGCATATACCGTTATGGATTATTATGCTCTCGCATTTACTTTGAATTTTTACAACCCAAACATGCTCAACCCACACATTTTAAGCCCACCCATGTATTTGTTTAATAAATCAAATTATGGGCCTCTGGTTTGCATTTTTTTAGCCCACACATGATTAGTCTAATTTTATGGACCAATAAATTTTATTTCTTTGAAAACCCAGTGGAATCCAATACCCTAATAATTTTAATTGGTACAAATTACTATGACATAGATGACTACTGTAGTCAACTATAGATGTCACATATGGCTTGAACATATTTTTTTCCTTGACCTTTAAAGAGCTTCTTTTCCAACAAAACCAAACTTATATAATTAAAATAATTTCACAAAGACTTATATAAGAAAAACTATTAATGAAACATATGCCATCCACAAAAAACCAATAAATAAACATCATCCAAAAAAAAAAAAAATCAGTGTGAAACATATCATAACAAAAAAAAAAAAAAAAAAAGGCCCTTAAGGTAAACAGAGAAAACCAAGGAATTTGGAAAATGGAGGAAGAAGAGGAACACAAGCTAAAGATTGGTGATCCATTTTCCTCCATGATGGCCTCTATTGATCACTTAATTGGTTTTTTTTTTTTTTTTTTTTTTGTGGTATGCATAATGTTTCACAGATGAATTTTTTTTTTTTTGGATGATGTTTATTTATTGGTTTTTTGGATGGCATATGTTCCATTAATAGTTTTTTCCTTATATAATCTTGTGTGGAAATTATTTCTAATTATATCCGAGTTTCGGTTTTTTGTTGAAAAGAAGCCTTCCCTTAAAGGTCAAGCGAAATGAAAATTATGTTCCAAGCCATATGTGACATCTATCAGTTTGGAACTCACAGTGTCCATCCTATGTCCCAAGTAAATTTGTACATTAAAATTATTAGGGTTATTGGAAGTTTCCCACCTGGTTCAAAGAAATAAATTTATTGGTCCCATAAATTCTAGAACAATCAGTGTGTGGGCTAAAAAAATGCAACAGGCCATAATTTGGATTTATTCAAACAGAATACATGGGTGGGCTTTAAATGTGTGGGTTTTGAGCATGTTTGGCGTTGTAAAAAATTCAAAGTAAATGCGCAGAGCATATAATTCATACGGTATATGCAACCGGCCCATTATTGGACCCCCTATCGACTATCGAGATAGATAGTCAAAATTGTGAACCAAAAATAAATATAAAATTGGAAAATAAATAGTATATAGGCCCATGCGTTATGACGAAACTTGTTGTCCCGATGAACATCATCTAATACATGAGTTCTGAGTTCTATATGACATTAACGCCCAACATATATTTAAATATGGGCGAATAAATGCACTTTATGGCAACACATAGTGCAAATGTCATTCCATATACGTCGCCTCAATTCTAGGGTATAACGGATGTTTTATAAATGTGTGTTCAACAATGTCGTCATATCCTAGGTGTTTTAGATAATAAGGAGGGGAATGTCCGTCAGCCCCATATTCAAAGCCCACAATCATGATTCCTCTGCCTCAACACCCACGGCCATATGAAAAACATTGGGATAACATGTGTTTTTAGCCCAACCATACTGTCCAAACGTCGTTTTTAAAAGCGCTCAATTCATCAGAATGACCCTTTCAAAATGTTGTCCCCTTAGTTCGCTATCTATTGTTAGGCCCTGTCTAAAGGAGAAAGTGTCAGCATATGTCTCCCAATACCATGATTTTTACAAACTTTTTAATACCCAAGTATGGAAAATGTTTGGCATAATATGGTGCCTTTTTCGCAACAAATTATGGCCAAACGTCATTCTAAAATGTTGCCCCAATTCAACCTTAGAATGACGTTTATGTATGTAACGTCTACATGTCGTCGTAATCTAGTTGTTTAGACGGTAAAAAGGGAAACGTCGTCCGTTAAGAAGTGTTTAGTATCATGATTGTCCTTATGACCTTGGATGCCAAACATATAAGAAACATTGGGCATGACATATTGGTTTTGCAAAATACATAGTGCAACCGCATTCTAAAATGTCCCACATCAATCCACCAATAAGACGTCACCAATGGTCCAAAGTCCCATTTTATCTATGTGTTTAGGCCGCTAAAGGGAAACCTTTGTCAGCATATGTCCCGGCCCAAAGATGATATTTTATTTGACATTCTTACCATCAATATATGAAAGGTTAGGAGATATTATTTTAATGCACACATCACTTACGAATTTCCGTCAGGAAATTCATCTCCAAAGCTACGCATGATGTCTTTCAGCAAACGTTTGCCATATATGTGTTGCCAAATAATAATAGGGCCGATGGGATAGGAAACATCGTTTGCCAACAGCGTATAAATATGTATATAAGAATGTTTTTGAAAACCAGCCAATAGATCAACTGAAAAAGGCATATTGAAAAATGTCAGAAATAAACATCAACTATAAGACCCTTTTTGACATAGTGATGAACCGGAAGCTTATTGAAGAATTTAGCAAATTTTTAAATTTCATTTGGGTAGTATAATATACAAGTGGTCCTAATCCCTAAATTGCAAAAACAACTTGAGACTGCAAATATTTGGTAGACAGAAGAATGGTGAAGTACCTTACTACATTAGAGGAAGACGAGGAGGAGTTGATGATTAGGCAATGTTGGTGGAAGCTGTTAAAGACCATTATATTTCCTAGCTTAATCTAATCGTCTATTAATCCCCCCTACTTTTGAGAGACCCAAGATCAGATGAAGATAGCAATAACAGAGCGTGAAGTTTGTTGTTAATTGACAAAAGATTGAAAGAAGAAGCCTGGTAACAAAAAACAGTATGCTAAGGATGATTTTTCCAAACAAAACTTACTAATCCCTGGGGTGTAACCTAAAGCAGAATGAAACAACTAGGAAAGATCAGAATAATCATGTCAACAGGAATAAAAGACCCTAAACATGTTAGATTACAAGCAAATATATGATCAGCTTGGACAAATCAACAATCAAGGTCCCCAAATAGGGGGTTAGGAGAATTGAACGGTTGTAAGTTTGTTCAACCTAGCAACAAAGTTGTTTGTCCCTAGTTTACCACTGGGGTTCGTAATTTTTGAGACCCAATATGTATCCAATATAACTTTGGGATAGATGTTTGCAACCAAAGGTAAGGTATTGATATTCCCAGGAGTAAAAGAAATAGCAGGTGTTAGACCAGCCTTAACCATTCAAATCACCATCTCAAGATCTCCACTGCAGTCCTCAATTATATTTACCCCTAGGTTTATCCACCCCTTATACTTGGAAGGAATGGTCCATGTTTTTTTATAGCATTTCATTTAGAATGTCCATTAAGGCTA
>MEJB01000015.1:158186-194814 GCA_001752375.1 Rhazya stricta
AAAAAAAAAAAAAAAAAACCAATAAGTGATCAATAGAGGCATCATTGGAGAAAATGATCACAATCTTTAGCTTGTTCCTCTTCTTCTCCATTCAAATCCTTGGTTTTCTCTGTTTACTTAAGGGCTTTTATCTCGGATGGTATGCATTGCTTGATGATCTCTTTGATTTCTTTGAAATTTTCATTCACTTCCTTTTTGAACTTTTTGAAAATTATTTTAGAAATCTTCTGCTTGCTCTCCTTCTTCTCAACCTTTCCCTGAATCTTCAGCATACCTTCCTCAATTGCTTCAAGCTTTGAAATCATAGCTATAGATTTTGAACTATTTCCATGCTCAACCCCATAATCATCAAGTTTGTTAGAATTTTCTTGCGGCTTCTTTCTCTTTGATCTTATTGCTTGAATGTTTTTGGTTCCAAATAACTCTTTCCTAAGAACGAAAATCTCATCATCTAGATCTACCCTGAAGTGCTAAAAAATTAGTGTCAGTAAGCAACCATGTGGTAACTTCGTCTTGCTGGTTAGAGCAAACTCAATGTTGATTATGAACACAACACAAAAATTAATCTTTTCACACTTCAGAACTTTGTAAGCAAGAACCCAATCACTCACTGCATTTTGTTTCCTCGATCGACATTGAACAATTTTGCAACAACAAGAATTACAAATCTCGCACTGAGATCCATGCTGTTCAAATTAATTTTTGTTAGATGCCCATAAAGAAATTTGTATATTCCTACCTTAGTAAGGCCTACTATATTACTATCATATTTACCAACTTCATCAATGTAAAAGTCCCCATCAGCTAAGCYAAAAATTTCATTAACAGTCTTTGCATCCAACCTAATTTTTACCCCCTCCACCCAAGAGTTCATCACTAGATTCCTATTCTCACCACGCTCATTCCACATATTTGCATAAAATAGTCTAACTACCATCTCATAAAAAAAATCGTATGGATTTTCTTATCCCACTCTTGAAATTTAAGTAATAGAAGCTATGGTTGATCAAAATTTGGCACCATGAACAATTTCTCTGCAACGAAAATYATCATCGTATCTTTCTTCAAATAGTTTGCATAGAAATTGCTTAGAATTTTCTGTGCCCTTGCGGTCCTCATCCCTTTTGAAAGGGATGGTCTCCCTTAGAGCTTCAATATTTTCAATAGTTGGTGCTTTGGGACGCTTGTGAGCTGGTATCTTAGTGCAAGCCACAGCCACCGTTGTCAAGRATAGTTGAGTGTAGGCAATATAGTCAAGCAAAGGTTTTAGTAGGTTTGAGAGGATTAGAGTTATGAACGAAACAGGGAAATTGAATTGGGGTTGATTTACTTACTTAATTTTTTGATATACATACCTTTCATTTTAATGTTAAGATTTAAATAATGTATAGAAAYATTCATAGTTGAGCATTATGATGTGTTTTGGTTTTCTCAAATCATGAATTATTTACTTACATTTTTCAGTTAAATTCTTAAGATTTAAATATTGTATAGAAACCTACATGTGCAGGGAACTGGTGTTATTTGTGATGCCCGCATGCATTGTGGGGTATGCCGGTCGATGATTATCAATTTATTTGTGAAAAACAGCTACAAGTTTAATATAATAATGACATTTGATTAACTATTACCATTCTTCATCTGAAGATAGATTAATTTCTTCATCTCTCTCTTGAACATCAACTTGTGTGCTATCTATATTATTTCGAACCCAAATGACATCCATCCTATCAAAATTACTATCTTGCACCTCATCCCCCATGTCAAAAAGATCACAAGGCCTAATTTTTACAACTACATGCCAATCTTTCTCTAAAGGTTCTTGCACATAGAAGACTTGTTTGACGTGTGATGCAATAAAGAATGGTACGTCAGTTGGCCTTGTACCTTTATGAACTAATCTAGACATATTAATTAGTGTGAATTCAAATATGTCTCTCTTGATGTCTTTTCCTCGCTCTACATCCACCTAGTTACACTTGAATAACACAAATCTGAATCGTTCATAATAAATCAGTTCAAGAATATCATTTATGACACCGTAATATTCAACTTGATTACTGCTCAGTGATATTTCTACTGTGACAACCACTCCACTGTTTTGAGTTATCTTCTTGGCCTCAGTCTTTTTATGGTATTTGAAACCTGCAACAATGTACCCTTTAAATCTCTGTGCAACTTTAGTTCCATTTGGGGCCAACCATGTAATCTAAGTATTAACTCAAGGGCTATTTATCTCAGTTAACCTACAAACCTATAGATAAATCATGCTTTGATTACAATGGAATAAAGTATATATCAGTTAATACGCACGAAATTGATTGGATAATTCATATAAAGACTCACTTGATCGCGGAATCACATAGTGAAGGTTGCATTATGATGTGATTCTAACTCATATTCGTTCATGGAATGCTTACCATTGTATTCCGTTTAGTTCTCTTGGTGTGAGACTTGTGCTCGCTTAAAATAATTGAATGAAGAATTAATTAAAAAATATTAGTAATAAATGCTTTTCGACAATTAGCTATATAAAGAGCTTGATATGCTTACTCAATGAATGCAAATATCGAGTCATGATTGTAGAGGACAGCTTAATATGCTTGCATCAATGTTATGTCGTCAAGAATTACATTGTTTGCTTTTCCTTTTGGATGGTCGGGTATTACTCTGTGTTAATACTTTCTAAAGTATCATCATTTCATGGCAGCCAACTGAAACTTGTTTTATCATGGTCTTCCAAATATCTTAAACAGCGAGTCATGGACTCATCTRCTATGTATCCTTTTGCGATTGATCYCTATGGATAACTTCTAGTTCGGATATATCCCTTAAGTGTGCTCAAGTATTTGCAACCAATGGAAACTGTAGTTAAGAAAAACTCTTCCATAAATGTTACCCTAGTTGAGTTGAGCATGGAAGTTAATCATGCTTATCCAGCAGTAGAATGTTGTCTTATTCTCAAATTCATGGTGAACAATATCAACTGTTGTAACAAGACACAATACAACTGTCTTTCATATACACGCATTTAACCAAAAAAACACTGAAATTCAGTTATTAGGTGGATATATCTCTTGATCCGGAACATCCAGCGGTAGTCTGCTGGACTTGCTAACTTTGCCTCCCTTGCCAAATGAATGGTCAAATGCACCATTACTGTGAAAAATAATCGGGGAAAAATCATTTTTATTCGTAAAAGTGTTCTACCAATATGTAATTCGAGCTCGTCAAGGCATGTTACACTTAAAACTTTGGAACAAATCTCTTTTAAGTAAATGAACAATTCAATTATTGTTTGAGCCATGCTTTCTTTTATAGCTCCTCTAATAGCTAAAAGAAAAAAGTCGTGCAACAACACATGACAATCACGTGTCTTAAGTCCTATCAATTTCCATTGTTGTAACTTCACATATCTAGAGATATTTAACGAATAACCATCCAACACTTTCATACTTTTCAATACTTGCAACATTTGATCCTTTTCGCCACTTGACATCGCAAGCTGGAGACAGTAGAAACTTTCTATTTGGAAGCTCCTATGGGTGTAGCTCTGTTCTTATGCCCAATTTTTGAAGGTCTAGTCACAATTTCAAGTTATCTTTGGACTTCCCCTCAACATTCAACAATGTGCTCAAAATATTGTCACAAACATTTTTCTCTATATGCATAACATCAAGATTGTGGTGAATCAAATTTGTCTTCCAATAAGACAAAGAACAAATATACTCTTTTTACTCCACCTATTAACTAATGAAACAATGTTTCTGTCCTTATCATGCACTATATGTTCATGCTTAATAGATCTAATGCATCATCTCTACCATAATCGGTACTTCTCCTTACTCTGTTTGCCGTTGAAGTTATCGCCTATCATCCTGTAATGATGTTCGTGTAGCAAAAATCTATGATAGCCAAGGAAACAATATTATCCACCATGAGTTAACCATTATGAATATGTCCCAAAGCCACAAGAGGGGCATGCAAATTTTTTTTGGTGTCCCAACTCAAAAGCATGTTGTATGCAGGGAAGTCGTTAATAGTCCACATGACAGTAGCTCACATACAGAAATTATTCTTTGAATGAGCATCATAAGTAACAAGACTATTCACCCACAAGTTAATCAACTCATCAATCAAAGGCTACAGATATACATCAATCTTATTTGATGGCAACTCTGGATACATCTTCTAGGCGACCTATTACTAGAGGGCATTGATAAGGGAAAAAGCTTATGTCAATATATATTTTTCTATGCATAAAAGTTGCTCATAATTGATGCAATAGCACCTCAAAATATTGCACAACTGTGAATAGTAGAAGCCTATTGGGCTTCTTAAGGCYATGGGTACTATGACAATGATCTTCTCACCTCCATAGTCAGGTATGGGCTCGATTTGCAGAGCAGAGGTAGAAGATAAAGATGGACAGTAATGAAACACAAGATGTCAATAGGGTCCATTGTAGTGTCATGGAGGAGATTTAGAGATTTGTAAGACGAAAACTTGAGCTTTGTTACATAAGTGAAATTAAAGGAAGAAGTGAAGTTGGAAGTGTTTAAATGTCATTGTGGAGTACGCCGAAGGTCACATCTTTTATGACAAAAGGCTGTCCGGTTGTTTTATATCATAATTTACTAGCATTTTTTCTCATTACTATTTGGTCTCGTTTTTAACATCATTGTTGTTCTTTTTAAATAGAGAAACTTATAAGCCACAATAACATTATCATCAAAATTCTTATAAAGTAAAATGAAGTATTTTGATATGTCCTTCATCATCAAAATTCATTGGCAGCTACTTCAAACAAGAATTTAAATAATCACATACATTTAGGTAAATCATACAATAGCATATATTATATATTTTTGACCTTATGAACATTATAGAGTAACAACTACATGTACATGTATTTTACCATGGCATACTCGAAAGTCAGGCTTATATTTGAAAATTATAATGTACAATAATATTTTCCAAATTTATTGAACCCCGGATAAAAGCTAACTGAACCATTGTCTAAATTGACTGAATCATACTCGAAACTGATTGAATCATTGTCTAAGTTGAATGAATCGTTGACTAAATTGATTGGACCACTGACTAAAATTATTTGAACCATTTACTAAATTGACTGAACAATAGTCCTAACTGATTGAATAATTGACTTGATATAATATTGATCCATTGATTAAATTGATTGAACCATGGACAAAATTGACTAAACCATCTATTAAATAAGTAAAGTTCACATAATATTGGTATACATTATTGATCCATCAGATGTAGATTTGGAGTTGGAGGATCTGAACAACTCACATATGAAAAAGTTTTCGACACAAACCAAGACTATAAGTGCACATAATCATACACTTTAGTGGACTATAGCTTCTCATAATATTCTATACTATCTATATCACTAGGATCGCATCCACAGCTAGATCGATTCCTAACAGGATTGTCTAATCTTTCTTTGCTTAACTCTTACTCTTTGATTGACCAAGCAAAGTCATTGATTGATTAATATGTTTATAGTAGGATCTCAACAATCTCAAAATTCAAGAGGATCAACAAGACTTCCAGACATTTGGAATATAGGGCTTGGAGAAGATATTGAAGCAAATTTTAACATTTTCAATCAATACGTGGAYAACAAGGAACTTGAATTTTTTTATGAGACTGTGGCAGAAAATCTAGATCTAACACTGCTAAAGTATGAGGACTGCAGATGTGTTCTCAAGCAATGAAGGATAAAATAAGGAGAGTTGTCACATCAAAGTTTAAACTGGATGCGAGCCAAAAGTCCTGGGTCCTTCACCAAGTTGGAAAATGTATGAAAGAGTTCAAGTACTCTCTATTCAATGACAATTTTTATAAGCACAAGAGTCTATCAGATTTGAAAGGTAGTGTTGATCCCTAAAGCTGATCAGTGGCATAAGTTTGCAGAGAGATGGTACTCTCCAAAGTGGCATGTGCAGTTTATGTTGATATCTCTTATAATATTACAAACCATAACTAACTTCATAGTCATGCATGCCACTACATATTTTCTAAGTATTTTGCAGAGCAAAAGTCTGAAAATGGATGGAAAGTAAGAGCCCAAATGAAGGTGCCAAATACATCTGGGAGCATTTCGTTTGCTCGAAGAATAGAAGTGGAGGTAATTTATTATAGTATCTTTCAATATGTTTCATTTTTTTCAAATTCTGAATATTACATCCATTATTTTCTAAACACTATTTACTTTTTATGTGGATTTGTATGTTAAAAAGAATGGAACTCGCCATAGTAAAGCAAAGATATATGTGGATTACCACAAGCACAAAGACAACATGCCAGTTAATGATAATGCTAGGGAAGTATTGGTACATAATGCATATTTGAGGTTCATAATCTTGTCCATACTCGATTATAATACTAATCATTTTTATTATTATTGATCAAAACCAAGTATAACAAATTTTGGATGTACATGACACTGAAGGCAGATCAAGAATCTGATAGCATATCACCTTTAGTAGGCAAGCCCTTATACCAAGTGTTTGGTCTGAAAATGAATGGATGCGTACGTGGTATGGGTTTTGCTGTAACCCCAAAGGTCTTATCAACCTCAAACATAGATGTTTTAAGGAAAATGAGCAAGTCAAGGCATTGATCAAAGACCTTGAAGATAAGGTTGTGGGATTGACAGAACAGGCTGTTTCGCTAAGGGAATTAGTTTTAACACAAATGAGTTTAAGCTCCATTGCGACCTTTTGAAATRCAGTAAATTTCCCATGCTCAAAAGTCATGATTGAATTAGTCATGATCGACTTAGTCATGTTCAAATTAGTCATGATTGATTTACTTATGCTCAAATTAGTCATGATAGACTTAGTYGATTATATACTTTTTTTCCCATTACTGAAAATTAAGCCTTTCTATTGAAAGTATTTTTCTCTAAAACTTGATTTGTAGGCTGGAGAACCTAGAAGCAATCTTAGTTCGCGCATGGCTATTGACAATGCAAATGAAAATTGAGAATGTTTGACTATCGTAGTCAACTACTGTTGTCAAGACAACAATAATATTATAATTGATATTGTTGCATTTAATTATAAATTTGATTTTTTTTCATTTTTTTCAAATGACACTGTATCTATTGGTGCTGATCTTTAGTTGGATGCGACTACTTTTTAGATTAGGGTTCATTACCAATTAAATTGTATCTTCACCTTTAAATGTATAAAATTACAATTATTGTTCATTTTAATTGCTCTTTCTATTTTCCATTATTAATTCTTTTGTATGCAATTGTACTAATTAATCTATTGAAATTAAATATTTATTTAATTTTAATTTTTAATTTAATTTAAAATAATAATTTGGCGTTATTTTGAAATAATGCCAATATTATTATTATTTTCTTAAAAATCAATAATTTTATCATGACATTTTTATAAAACAATCAAAATGTTGGGCTATTAATGTAATCATGGCACTTTATAAACGTATGGACCGATATAAATACGACTCATACATGTGTTGGCAAAACATTCGTATTACAACATATACAAATGTTGGCATAAAACATACTACGACGACTTATATATGTGTTGGCAAAAAATTCGTATAGCTACATACACAAACATTGGCATAAAACATACTAAGATGACTCATATATATGTTGACACAACATTCGTATAGTGATATATACAAATGTTGGCATAAAACATATTAAATGATGGATATAAAATGTTGGGCGAATGTCAAGAATACGAAATTTATAAATGTCACTAGAAACAACTTTTTCCAATGTTTGTAAATTTTGGTACACTATCTATTGTAAGACTCATGCAAATGTAGTGGCAAATGCATTTTGGTGATGTTTCGCAAATGTAGCAACACATTTTTGACACGATACTTCCAAAATTTGACACAAACATTGGGACAAATCAACTAAAAATATTGTGCACAAATGTTGGCTATTGACATTTGCAATGTGTACTCACAAGATTCATGTGCCGATATTTGTAAATGTCGGTTGAAATTCCCTACRAATGTCACCATACGAGTCGTAGCATGATATTTACAAATGTTGTCGAACGTAACTTGTCCCACAAGTTAAGTCATCATAATCCCTCATTATGTGTCGGCATATACCGTTACGATAACATTTACAAACATTGGCTCAAAATCATATCCCAACATTTTACAAATGTCGACACAACTTACAAATATATGTTGCCACAAGACTATTCTAGCGATATTTTACAAATGTCACGACAAACCCTATGTCTATACCGACACAAACAAATGTCATCAAATACATGCCCCAAACGTCGCCATGAATGGTGTTCGACGTTTGCTACAAACATTGGGAAAATCTAAGATGACTATGGCGATAACGACTTTTGCAAATAAAAGGTCATGGTAGGCCTAAGGGGATGTTCTTTTTTTACTTCTCACGACGTATGTCATACGTCGCGATAGACCTTTTTTGACATAGTGCATGTATGTAGGTTCTATTTGTCCTTTGGCACGACAACACAAGTGTTAATTTCCTCTAAGCACAACTCTCTCTATTGCTTCTTTTTCTTTAATTCATATTGATATTTGGAGCCCTTGTAAATTTACCACAATCCACAATCAACAATATTTCTTGACATTGTTGATGACTTCACTAGATATGTTTGGGATTTTTCTCCTAACACACAAATAAGATGCTAGGGCTCCYTTACAATCCTTTTGTAAGTTTTTTCAAACTTAGTTCCATGGTAATGTTCAAACTATTAGATTAGAAAATGGGCCGAAATTTCACATGCTTGATTTTTATCAATCTAAAGGAGTTGATCATAAAACTAATTGTTGCAACCCCTGAGCAGAATGGTGTAGTAGAACAAAAACATCAACATATCATGAATGTTGCTAGAGCACTTAGGTTTCAATCTCCCATCCCATTAGCCTATTGGGGATTTTATGTTCAACATTTTGTTTACTTGATCAATATTTGTCCTACTCCTTTACTTGAAAATGGTACACCATTCTATAAACTTCATCATTTACAAATCGGCTATCATTCTTTATGGTCTTTTGGCTACTTAGCCTATCCTTGCACTTTACAGAAACATAGGACCAGATTTGATTCTAGAAGTAGATAGTGTGTCTTTATTGTTGTCTTCCAACCTCTAAAGGTTATCTCTTACTTGATTTGCATTCTTATTATATTTTTATATCTAGACATGTTATCTTCTATGARACTG
The DNA here is from genome assembly GCA_001752375.1 of Rhazya stricta. Classification (NCBI taxonomy): domain Eukaryota; kingdom Viridiplantae; phylum Streptophyta; class Magnoliopsida; order Gentianales; family Apocynaceae; genus Rhazya; species Rhazya stricta. Next base: position 167,429 of record MEJB01000015.1, read on the forward strand.
TTTTTCCATTTACTCTTCTCTTTATAACTTCTTCCTCTCCTGCTGCAATTCCTTATTTTGCTGAGAATACTGATCTTCAATCTAACTTAGCTGATTCCTTTTCTTCCTTGGCTAAATTCAGTTATTCCTAATTCAGGTTCTTATTTAGTTTCCTCTCTTTTTATATCTTGTAGACCCATTAGAAATAGGTAACCTTCTTCTTATTTAAAAGATTTTGTTTTTAGTTCAATATTTACTTCTCCTCATACATGGTCTAACATGATAGAATATAGTCATTTAGCATCACATCATAAGTCTTTTGTACTAAACATTGGTTTAGTAGAAGGGCCTAAATTTTTCTTTCAGGTTGCTAAGCAGAATATGGGTTAGGAAATGGTTCCATTGCATAAAGGCAGAGTTCCCTTAGGCTGCAAGTGGGTTTATCAAGTGAAGTGTAAGGCTGATGAGGTACAAGGCAAGGTTAGTTTCCAAGGGTTTTACAGAATAGAAAGGAGTTATACAAAAACATTCTCTCTGTTGCAAAGATGACTATAATCATACCGTTTCTTGCAAACATAAACAATGCCTTTTTACATGGAGAGTTGAATGACGAGCTATACATGCAACCTCCTCTTGGTTTCGAACCCTCTAAATCTGGTTTGGCGTGTAAATTGACCAAGTCTCTGTATGGCTTGAAGCAAGCTTCCAGATAGTGGAATGCCAAGTTAACAATTTCTTTGCTTAACCAAGGATTTTGCCAGTTTAAGTGTGACTATTCCCTTGTTATCAAATCTTCACCTTCTCAATTTACTGCAATGTTATTATATGTAATGTTCTAGTTGCTGGCAATAATATGTCTTCCATTAATATTGTGAAGTCATTCCTATATGATATGTTCAAGGACTTAAGGATCTTAGGGAAGCTAATATTTTTTGGGCTTTGCATTGGAAAGGTCAAAGGCTGGAATCAATATTTACCTGTGAAAGTAAACACTTGATGTTTTGAGTGAAGTTGGATATGCAACATGCAAATCTGTGAAAACTCCTATGGGTTCTTCACATAAATTCACTCATGGAGATTCATATTTGATTGTAGAGATGTCCTTGTATAGAAGTCTCCTTGGAAAACTTTTATATTTGACTAATACCAAACATGATATCAATTTTGCAATTTAATAGTTAAGTCAATTCTTGGACTGCCATACTACTTTTGATATGCAAGCAGCTTATRTAGTGCTCAAGTATCTTAAAGGTACCTATACAAGGTCTGTTTTTCTCTTCTCTGAGGCTGAATTATAGTTAAAAGCATTTGTAGATAGTGATTGGACGGTTGAAACAAAACTAAAAGGTATGTTTCAGGCTTTTGTGTTTTCCCAGGTTCAACTTTGATTTTTGGGAAATCTAAGAAGTAATCGGTGGTCTCAAGAAGCAGTTCCGAGGCTAAATATAGAGCATTGGTAGTTGCTACTTGTGAGTTGCAATGGATAGGTTTTGTTCCCTTATATACTGAAAATCTTTCAGCCATTTATATAGCTGAAAATCTAGTTTTTCATGAGTGGACTAAAACATTGAGATAGATTTCCATTTTTTTAGGAAGAAATTCAAGCTGGAAAGGTTAAATTACTCCCGCTTGCTTCACAATTCCAATTGGCTGATATGTTCACCAAAGCACTTACTTTTCCTATGTTTTCCCATTTTCTACGTTTATTGGGACTTCTTGACACTTTTGCCCCTTCCAGCTTGCAGGGGGTGTTGAGAATGTTGATTTTCAATCAAGAAATCAGTTAGGCAGGTTGCCCTCAAATATCACTTAGATTTCAAGATTTCAAAATTCAATAGTTAGTTCTGTATATATCTAGTTAGTTATGTTTGGATGGGATGCTAAGGCAATTTTGTATATCTCGTAATTGTTGGTTAGTTTGCTATGACATTTGCATATAACATGAGTGGTATATACTTTGTTAGTTCATAAATGAAACTATCAATATTCCTTTCAATTGCATTTACCGTGTTTCTCTTCAATATCAATTGCATTTGTATAAACTGATTGCATTTATTGAGAAAGATGTATTTGATACTCTAAAAGGTGATGTAATTATAGAATATTATCAAAGTACAAAGACGTATAGGGAACAAATGTAATGAGATATTATAGGTTTTTAWATTTATGAACTTTTTTGTCAATGTTGATTGTAACTCACTAGTATCTGATGTCTACATTTGTCACTAGTTTTCAAATGTCTTTTGTGAGGTAAATCATATTGCTGATGCTTTGGCTAATCACTGATGTGATCATCTACGGACCATATGTTTYACCACTTTTGATCAACTTCCAGTAATTTTTGTAATTGTTATAGTCCCATGTTGTTTGTTAAGTCCTATTCCTTAGTTTAGTTCATAGTTTTTGTATGTGAGTAGTTGATTTGTTTCCATCTACACAGGAAGCAAGGTCTCATGTCCCCCACTCTCTGTACTTATTTTGTTTATRTAATAAATTTATTAGGTTCGTATCAAATTCTCCTCATCGATCAATTATAGTGACATGAATGGGTTATTAACTTAGATTTATCAAAATGCTAGAGCTAGGATAAGCTATTCCATTAACACTACTGCATGAAGAAACAACATTGTAGGATATCTAATAATACCATACAATTTTATAAAAGAGTTCACAATAGAACCATATATGTTATATGGTTACAATTACAACAGAAACTCAAACTTAAAAAGAGGATAGAACACGATAAATGACAATGACTAGGACTCTAAGCACAGTTACAGTAGTTGACCAAAATACAAAGACAAATTCTTGTATAATTTAACAGAAGCATGAATAAGCCTTATGGCTTTTCTTTGTTATGTATGGAGACAAATAATCTGTTGCAGTAGTTGAGTTTCTTCTAGCGGGTTCAAAAATCTGTGTCTTTCCTGAGGCAATTCTCATCCCAAGAACACTAATTTGGAATTGATTATAAGCAACAGGGACAAATACATCACTTAGTGTGCATATGCTGAAGTCGATAAACTTTTCGAACTCAAAATTCTCCTGACCAAGGTACTTTAGCTTCATATCAGTAGGTACTATGGCTTCCTGTAGAATTATTATTTTTTTTGACATCAACCAAGGAGGAAGCAATGAATATTGAAATCTATATGACTTCTATTTTATATAAATGCAGGGTGAGCTATATGCACTAGTGTGACTGAATTGAATTACTTGGAATACTAAAATATAATTCTAGTCTCCTTAAACTTGTAAGTCCTATCATAATTCATTTGAATAAGGTAAAGGATAACTCTATATAAGCAATGAAACTAGTACTTGTTTAGCAAATCTTTTTATGGATTAGTATACTAAGTTTGTAGAAGCTAAGAGCATCGGTTTGAAAGGAAATATGTTACTAATATGTATTCTTACTATGCTAGTCAATTTTTGAAAGCATATAGAACTTTGAAAATTATGAGGGAAAAAAGGGAATGAGTTTTCGAAATCCTGTTCAAATATAATGTCAAGATGCTAAGATGAAGAAAATTGGTGAGATTTTACTTATTTTTGAGATGATTCCCTTGAAACCTTATGCAAATCAAGCTATAATCATTTCTAGAGAACGGAAGAGGTTACCTTGGTAAATGTATTTGGAAAATATTCTCGTAGTGAACTTAGACTCTCATGCCTTCCAGTTTGAGTCAAATAGATGGTTGTATCTCTTCCAAATCCGATCTTCTTCAAGAACTGGCCAATCTCTTTTCCATCATAGCATTTAGTCATAGTGACATTCTTTTGGCAACTCTTCTGCTTCAATTCCTCAGTGTTCAAGTCCACAGCAATAAACTTCCCAAATGAACTAGAGCCCAAATGCTGCAATGTTCTTACCATTGAGTCTACCAATTCTTGCAACTCTGGTTTCAATCCCAAGCTTCCAAACGTTGCCAAGCATTCATATGGAGTCATGTACTTGGTTTCTTGTGCATTTTCCAATTTTGAAGAGGTGAAATAACTCAAAATTCTTATTTTCCTATTCCTCCTAAATGTTGGTTCAATATTTGCTGTAATGAATTCTTTCGAGAATCTATGAGGAACCCTCACAGTAATGATCTTTTCTCTAGGATCTTCAGATGGATATTCCTTAACCACTTGAATAATACCATCTAAGCTTGTCACAAACTTGTTGATGTCATAAACTTCTGCAAAGAGTCTGGAAAATTTTTGATACAAAGGTTATTGAAGCTCTTCTTTTCAAAAACCACATAAAGATCCAAAAAGGAATATTTTCAAGCAATCAAATATGCATTTATGAAGTAATTTTCGATTGCTTTTTCCATTTTAGCACAATTATTTCTTTCTATGACTAACTAGTAAATGTCCACTGCTTCTATTCCCAGGAGATTAATTGAATAAATCTACATTTGATCTTTTCTTAGCCTATGGTTCTCTTTTTTGTGGATAAATCTTGTTAGCTTTAGTTCTATCCCCAATCTTTCTTGTTGCTATAGTTGATCTTGTTACTGAAATTCAACATCACAATGCTAACTGTTCTTCCATACGTTTCTTTTTTAACCCCTCATTAAGATGTAAAATATAAACTTTCCTCCCATCCTACCTGCTTAAGAAGATATTATACGCGTTTCATTTTAGATGTATTAGCTGGATTTTAGAAATTATACTAGAATTAATAGAGAGACTTTGCAATTGGCAAATTTGATCTTCATTATTAATAATTCATAAACTATAAAATATAAAATAATGTACTTACCTTTTCTCCCTAGCTTTGGTGCCTATTACCTCAGGAAGAACAAGTTTTGCTCCAAGATGTCTGGCTATATTAATTGCATGGCTAATCTAGAAGGAGTTGGAAAGAAAAAATATTTATTAAATCATCCTAAGTTCTTAAATATTGTAAACACTATATATCACTAAATATTCAGAGGAGAAGAACCCATCAATTAATATACCTGGAAAGCATGATACTCCAAGCCATTAGTTAGGGAAAAGAATACATAACCTTTTGCTTGCTTTCTTGTACGTACTTCTTCTGTATAAGAAAATCACAAACAATTATGAAAAAAGTTAATAATTATAAACTTATTTTACCATTATATGAATGCTTATATCCATCCTTAATTGTCAACTTACCCCATGATGACTTTTCCCAACAAGGTTTCAGTATTTCAAGGTCTTCCTTCCATGGACCACTACTTAAACTGGTGAATTTAACAAGATTTTGTTTTGAAACTCTGATTAGATCATGTTGGACTCGCGAAGATGTTGTTGGTACATTAACCTTCAAAAAGAAGAAAGGAGACTGATCATTTACATCATACCTTCTTCTTTGCCTTTTGAAACAATAATTAGAAAGGGAAATGAACCAAAATCACAATCTCATTATGAAACAAAATATAAAATCTTCTATAGGACAAATTCAGGACGATTTCCTTCTAATTTTTCTCGTAAAAAAAAAATTGCAAAGGTAATTATCTCTGTTTTTCAACTTGAGCGCATGTTAAAAGGGAACTTGCACAAATTGTCTACCGAGAGTACAAAAAATTCCATCGGGAAGTTTCTTCACCTTCAATCAAACAAGACTTATTCTCAAATACAACCAGAATATACATTGTATAAAACTAGTAGATGACTTCGAATAATGAAAAACAAAGATAAACCAGATCAGGAAAACCTGGGTCCAAGATACTTACTAGAAGTGGATCAATATGGTCTTTCTTGATCATGTTCCCTAGCATTATAAACATCGAGAATGTTAGAATAGCTGCTATAACTTGCCTCAAGTCCACCGCCATGGTTCTTTCTCCTCAACACTCTCTCCTTAGCATATGTTTATATATCTGTATAAGTAATGTGTATTTAGTGTTGGAAAGAGCTTTCGTCTTCTTAGTTTGTTTGTTCTCACATTGAAGGGAGAAGACAATGCAACACCGACTAGAGTAGGAAGTAGGGAGGAAAACACCAAGAGGCTTAAATAAGGAAGGTGACAACAAAGACAGCTCACAAAATGCATGCATATACACACACCCTTGAGAGGTAGTTCAAGAAAAGCACTCAACTTTTTAACATAAAAGGAGGGAAAAATTACACTAGAAGTCCTTGAACTATAGGTCACATTTCATTTTAGCCCTAAATTCTTTTCAAAATAATCTTCGTCCCATTTCAATTATATTTTTTTTCCTTTTCCTCTTATCTTTCTTCTTCCTAATCTCAAATACTAATTTCAATGAAATTTTACCTAATTAAGCCTACCAAATATTACCTTTTGAGCAATTTTAAAACCATGTTCATTTGAAGAGATTGTATTAAGGGTTGTTCTGCACTAGATTATGGTTGAGAGTTGAGGAGGTAGAAGAGAAGAAAAACAAAATGAATCAAATAGAAAAAGAAAAGAAAGAAAAAGTGAATACTAAATTTACCCTTGTATTTATATCTAAAGAATTGATTATTTGTTGATTTAAGCAATAAAATGGGCAAAAAAGGTTGTTCGGAAACATATTGACGAGTTAATTAGCTTATTAATTGATTCCAAAAGCACATTTCAATTGTTGAAGCAAAATATTTTGTCTAGTTCAATGGTGTCTATAAAGCATGTTAGATTTCTTTACGCAAGAGAGAAGAGTCATGTTTTCATTGATTATTACCCGTGAGAACAAATGCTTGAGCTAATATCTGCCTTTTCAATATTTTCCCCTATTTGTCACTTGAGAGTAGTCTCCATATTGTTATTTTTTTTTTCTTTTGTAGAGAGTTGTCTCCATACTGAGTATCGTCTTATTTTAGTTTATTTGAGTTATATACAAAACTTATCCATTATTTGGCCAAATTGTCAAGTTCCATATTTCAATTTGACTATTGTCTTCCCAATTGACAGATTCCATCCAATTATAGGGTAGAAGGGAAGAAAACAATACAAAAGAAAGCTAATTCGAAGTAGATTTAATAGAAAAAGGATCAACCAAAGGAAGTGGAAGTTCAAAAGAAGTCAAGAACATATAATAGGAAAAAGAAAGCTGTTGAAAATCTACTACCAGCAAACTAAGAGGAAGACAAGATAATCAAATGTTTGGAAAAGAGCAAGAAAAGTGGAGCAGAGAAAAAAAAAAAAAAAAACTCTTGAAGCAGAAATACCATTAATAAGAAGAGTGGAGAAAGAGCTCCAAGGACTCTATAAAAAGTGGAGAAAGAGCTCCAAGGACTCTATAAGATGTTCAAGAAGCTCAAGTAGATCCAGATTTCACATTAAGAGTAATGAAGCATGATCAAGGCAAGATCATGCATGATTTTTTTCAAGGTGATAATGAGGAGATAATCATTCCAATGCTAACTAAATAAGAAAGGACAAAAGTTGCAAAAGATGTGGCCAAGATAGAAAAAACAAGGCCATAGCATGGTTGAAAATGATGAGGTGAAAAAGAATGAAAAATTAGAAGCTACGAATGGAACTTCAGCTGCTGTAGTTCAAGATCAAATTGAAGGAAAGGCAGATAAAGGCAATAACAATGAAGAAGAATTCATGAATTAATGCACAAATTGGCCAAGTGTTTTTTACATTCACCACATTTCTACTTGTATTTCCAGCTTTACTATGTGGTTGTGCTTACATGAATGCAATATTTGTGTTTGTGAGTGAACATACCTTAGTGACTAAAAGAGTCCCACATATGATATATGATGCCAAATATGCGTTTTGATCAAGTAGGATGTGTGATATGAAGGCATATGCTTGAGATGATATGTTGCTAATGCAAATTGATATAGCTATAAACTTCTACCTATTGGCATATCAAAAGTTGCATTAAGTGTATTTGGAAGATAAAAAAAAGTATGTAAGCTAGTATGTAAACTACTCTTTTTAAACCCCAAGATGTTATTCTATATTTTACTAATGGATTTTGATAATGACTTTTACATTGTATGTGAATCATTGTAGGAACTCTTGAAAAGCCTATTGGATTTACAAGATCTCTAGGAATTTCAATTAAAGAAACTCAACTCATTCAAGAAGTGATTTAAATCATCTCTAGGTTGTTTTCTAATTAGATAGGTTTCTATTGTTTATCTTTTATGTATTTAGACTTCGATTTGATTTACATTGTTGAAGTTTTTGAATCATTGAACAAAATATTGTTAAAAATGTTTCTCAAATGTATCTAAAGTCTATTCTTTTTGGAAAATATAAGTGTTTAACTTATAATAGTATTTAAAACTTTTGAAATATCAATAGAAGTGAATCCTAAGTGTTTGTACACTTTAGACTCATGACATTTTTATTTATGTCATCCTAAGTGCAATAATTGTAAATTCGAATTCCTTTAGTGAAGGTTCAGACGAGACATGGCTAGAACTCGGTCATCCACAAGTCTCAAGGATTGCGTCCGAACTTCGCCCCGACTCAGGAGTTGCATTTACCTTGGCCATCGAAGCTAGCTTATGCTAGGTGTGAATACCTTCTATTGAGGCCATACACGATGATTGATGGTACATCCACTGTTCGAAGTCCCGTGAATAATTGTCTGAATGTCACTATGAGCTGAAGGTTTGTACGTTGGAAGTTCCTTTTGAATGAGTCTGATATCTATCCAACAAGGGCTTATATAATACTTTAGATGCACAACTGTTCTATTTTGGCCGTCCCAACTAGATGGATTTCTTTGTCAAACGACTCCTTTTTGAACCATTGAAACAAGGGGAATATATACGACTTTGGTCATTTTTTTAAACACCAACTCTAAGTAAGAAATATAAGAGAACATCTTGAAAAGAGACTCTTTGATTATTTTCTACAAAAGTGGAAGGATCTTTTAGCTTGTCTTTGTGAAATCAAATCCCAAGATCTTCATTGTTTATTGGTACTTTTGACACTGAAATATTATAACAATTTTATCTCCACTATAGAGAAAAATATTCCAAGGTTGTCTAGGACTTAAAACCTTTGTTGAAAGGTGAACCTTGATATGGCAAAAGGTTATTGTGTTTGTAAAACTCATTTCTGTCAACCCCTGTGTTGGTTGTAAAAGTCTTTCTGGCTTTTTGATAGTGGATTTGCAAATTCTAAGAGTGTGAACATCGGTAGTTGATGTAGATCTCAAGGGAAATCGAACCACTATAAATGTTGTATCCTAACAATGATTTCTTGTGATTTCCTTGATCTTCATAGCATTTATTACTCAACAAAATACATAGCATTTATTATACCTACCAAGTGTTTGATATCTTTACTCGAAGGGTGAAAAGTTTGTATTGATTGTGAGAAGTTTTTAAAACCAATTCATCCCTCCCCCTCTTGGGAATATTTCAATTGGTAGCAGAGCAAAAACTTTTACTTTAAAGGATTAACATCCTAGAAGAAAAGATCCATGGCTTCTTATTTTAATAACCAAAAGGGATTTTCCACTAGTAGGCCACCACTCTTCAATGTCATAAACTATAACTTTTGGAAAACTCGTATGTGTATATACATATCTTCTTTGAATTATGATTTATGGAATCACTGATACTAATGGGTTATTTTTGCCATTTAAGTTTGTTGATAGCGCTAGGATTTCAGAAGTTAAGGATGACTTCAATAAAATGATGTAAAGAAGATGGCTCTGAACTTCTAAGAATGACCATCACATGTTGTGCTCTTTATCCAAATGAGTACAATAGCGTAAGTGGATCTGAGAATGCTCATGCATATAGAAAATTCTTGAAGTTACTCATAAAGGAACAAACTAAGTAAAGGAGATCAAACATTCCATGTTAGTGAGGGACTATGAGCTGTTCAACATGAAAACTAATGAGAATATTACTGACATGTTAACAAGGTTCACAAATATCATGAACGGTTTGAAGTCAGATGATAAGCTTAAATAGAGAGAAAAATAGGAAGATTTTGGATTAATCACTAAATTCATAGGAATCCAAGGCCTTAACCATTGAGGAAGCTAAAGATTTGAAGATGATACCCATGGATGAACTTATTGATTAACTTTTAACTCATGAGATGAAGTTAAAGGGAATAAGTGACCAAGAAGACGTAGAAAGAAGTAGAAAATGAAATGCATTTAAAGATTTAGAACCCACTAAAGAAGATCAAGAGACCTCTAGTGAAGAGGAAATTGATGATGATGAAATTTGCAATGGTGGCAAGAAGGTTCAAGAAATCGTTTAGAGAGGAAAGTTCAAATAATCATTCAAGAAGCCCATCTATCCTAAAAACATCACAAGCAGATGATATGAATGCAAGAGCAAGGAGCATCTAGTAACTGATTACCCTAATCCTAAGAACACCAAGAAGAATGAAGCAAAAGCCCTGTAAGGAAAAATATTGCTTTGTTACTTAGGATGATGATGAGGAAGATCATCATTCCAATGAAGCTACAAATGAAAGAGCAAGTGCTTACTTTATGGCTGTAGATGATCAGGTAACTAGTTCTATCTTCTCTCATTTAGATGATAATGAATATGATGCTCAATCTTCACTCATTGATACGTATGATGAAATGAGAAAAATGATTAGGAGAAATAAGGATAAGAAGATGAAAATGAAGAATTTGTTGAGTAAATTGCAATTAGAATAAAAATTCCATTGTTGATTCCTTGAAACTCTTGAATGTGAGAATCTAGTTTATCCATGACCATTGATGTTGTAATTGTTGATTACTACTTCGATTTGTATGCTTATTCGATTATGTTACTTAAGCGATTAACAATAGGCAAATAAGATAAATAATAAAGCACAAGAGACACGATTTGACATAGTTCGACATAAATGCTTACATCCATGGGACCACGTTTAGACGTCAAACATAAATTCACTATATTAATATATTACAAGCGTCTTACACGTAAACAATTCAAATAGAAACTCCCTTCTAGTTGAATCTTGTAGCTGTTGTATGACTCTGTGAATCTTGTTGACAATCATGATGGAACTGCCTTCCATTCGTCTTGTTGGAACTTTTAGTAAGTTTCTTGAGTCTGCTCAAGAGTCCAACTTCTTCAATAAGAGGTTTATAAACAATAAGGTCAAAACCAAGCACAAACAAGGATTAATATTCAGTAACTATTTCTCAATATTCATCCAAGAAAGCAGACTCTTTGTCCAACTAAATCTCACATTTTTTGCTTCGTATATCCTTACAAAAAACCTTCTCACCAAAGCCAAAATTATATATAAAAATAATTAGGGTTAGATAAGCTGCATGAAAGAAGGACTACTCGACATACAATTTCTAAAAGAATTAGGAATTTTCTTATAGGAATAAATAAAAGTCCTACTCTTAAAAAAATGAACATGTATACTAAATTACCTATATTAAAACACTCTATATTAGACCACTAAAATATCTGCAATATACATATCGATATCCTATTAAACATATGCAAAAGATAAATTTGCTGGATATATTAAGGCATGAATATGGACACAACGGAAACCATTGTGAACAGTAYGACATATTTTGTTCATATGATATTACTCCAGAAACCTATCTTCTTACATATGTGATCGCGAAGAAAAATATGGAATTAGTGAAAGAGGTTTCTACTCTTGAAGTTATGATGCTTGAATGTGATTCTTTCAAAAGAAAAGTTGATGATTTGAATGCTAGCTTGATCAAGTTTACCAAAGGAAAGGATAATCTTGATAGACTACTTAAGGTCCAAAGATCTACATTTGAAAAAAAATGGCATTGGATATAACATTCACACAAGCATACACATGATGCTAAACCTTTTTGGTAAAAAAGTGATCAAAACTRTATATCTTTATATGCTACATCCTTTACATGCACTTATTGTGAAAGAAAATGACATAGAGATGCAAGATGCTTTTACAAGAAGAAAATTGAAAGTGACAAAATTCATTTTGATAGTTAAGACTACCAAGACTAACCTTAAAGGRCTTAAGGAAATGTGGGTGTAACACCCCTAGATTAGGAACTATCCTAAACAGAGAATATTACATCACTCTACTCGCAAATAATTAACTAACCATTTAAAACTCAACATTTATTCAATGAAGAAATCGCGGAAACCTCAAGAATTTATACCATTCAAAAAAATAAATATCTTATTACATAAAATTGATTTGAAACATGTTCTCGGGTATCATAGCTAGCCCACAAGTGACCTCCTCGCCCCATCTGGCTACACATCATCTGAAATACAAAATAAAAGAAAAGGAATGAGCTAAAAAGCCCAGTAAGTAAACCTCATGCATGAATGCATAAACATGTCCTGCATGTCATGTGATTATAGAATTTCGCCTTTTAAATGAAAAACTTTCCAAACATTCCCTTTTCGAAAACTCTTTATAAAACCTTTCCTTCAAAATTTACTTTCAGTAAAACATTCCATTTCCTTTCATTCGTGAGTTCACTAGAGTGTAACGCCTAGCCATTAGGCTCTGCAGTAGGCCATCTTATTTGGAACCCGATTCCTACCAGTAGTATCGCAGAGCGATTAACATTCTTTCATCTCTTTACCTCCCCTAGGTGAATCATTACCTACCTTCCTCGAGGGTAGGGTCGGGTGTGCCAGTCCCCCATGCTCCATTTCCCACTCACATCCTTTATGGCTAGGTTTACACTCCTTTTCGAAAACTTTAACATTTTCAAAACTTTAACATTTTCCTTTAAAATTCCATTTCCTAAACCATTCACTTTCTAAATGTGTGAATGGCTCATGCCAGAAGTGATGTAGAACTCTTACATGCTCATGACGAAATGCATACAACCGCATATAACATGACATTAGACAAACAGTATAAGATATGAAACACAYGAAACATTCCACACAATTAATGCACCTCATAATACAATCACATAAACAACATATTAGACTAACTAAAAGAGTTCAATTACATTCATTCATAAACATTAATGAGATGTGAGGATTTACTTACCCGGAGTCCTTTATGTTAACGGGTTCTTACTTAAATTGTGAAGTAAACTCTTTCAACCGTTCCCAACGTAAGGCCTCGAAAAGACCTAGTGATGATTATAGAAAGAAAGTCTACTTAGTTCGATCGTCCTAACTTGGATATTATGTGTTAAATTCAAGAATGTCCTTATCAATTATAAATCCATATTCAGTTCTCATATTATCAAGTATCACGTTTTTAAGGTTACAATTCAACTCCTTAGCCCRGGTATAAACCTAATCTATGTTCTCCCACCAATTCACTTCAGGGCTTAATTAGGGACAAGTCATAAATTTCAATATCAAGTGTTAAAATTTTCACCTTTACGTTCACGATATCCAAATGTTGAGGGAACGGTATTGGATTCCCGAGCATGCGCTCAAGTGGGGCGCACAATAGCGTCTAGGAGCCTGGGCGCCTGGTGCTATTGGGAGCCGTGTGCTTGCTGGGCACTCGCTTGCACTGGGCAAGCTCCGACACTGTTCCGGCAAATTTATTTCTGATCAAGCTTCCGGCGACTGGTTGACGGCAAGTGCAAATCTGAGACCGGCGATGCGAGCAGCAAGGACTGAGAGCAAAGTGATGCCTAGCAGCAAGAGATCAGATCTGGAGGCATGGATMGTGCGCCTCTGGCAGATGTTTTGGTTGGCRTTGGCGCGGACCACAGATCGTCAATCCTAGTCCAAGAGCAAGAAAGGGAAGCCAGAGAAGAGACCTGAAGCGATCTGCTTAGCTCAATAGGACCGAACGGTCTCCCGGCTTGCGCCTCACAGCGAATCTAGCAAGTGGTCAGCCTTGCGGATGCGTGCTGCGAGCGGCGTCCTTCGAGCAACGGCGTGGTCTGATGCGGCTGGCCTATCGCAAACTGCGATAAGCAGCGGCCACTTCAAGCGTCGGCAGTGGAGGAAGGGAAGAGAGAAGAAGGAGCAAGGAAAAGCCACAATGAGAGGCATCGGGTCAGGCAGAGAGAGAAGCGGCGCGCGGCGGCGGCGGCGGCTTAGGGTTAGGGAGGAAGAAGATGTGTTTTTCCTTTTTTTTTTGGTTTTCTTTTCTTTTCTTTCTTTTTATTTTCTTATATATTTTATTTTATTTTCTTTTCTTTCTTTTTATTTTCTTATATATTTTCTTTTCTTTTCTTTTCTTTTTTTATAATTTTCTATTTTGTGTCGCAAGCCAAACCCTTCGGGCCTTCCCATCCATCTTTAACCCAAAATCCTTAAATTAAATATAACGGCTTCCTTTCGATAAAAAGCCTAACTTCCAACTAACAAATAAATAGGCCCACGAGTCGAACTTTTAATCAAACAATGACTCTTATTTGATATAGACAATATTTTTGCATTTATTAAACGTGCGATTTTCAAAATATTAATTACATATAAAATTTTCAACCCTAATTGGCACAAAATTTCACATGATTAAACAAAAATTAATAAAAAAAAAATTTCGGGTATTACAGTGGGTACCAAAGGTCTGACTAAATGTTGTATGGATGCTTGAAGAACAAGTCTACGAAAACCAAATGGTACTTAGATAGTGAATGCTCAAGGCACATAACCAATGACTCTTCAATGCTTGTAAGCTTCCAAAAGAGTGAAGAAGGATTTGTCAATTTTGGAGACAAAAAGAAGGGTAAAATTCTTAGAATGGGTTGTGTTGGTAAGGCATCCATCCTATTATTGAAAATATGATTTTAGTTGAGGAATTGAAATATAACTTTCCTAACATTACTCAATTATGTGAAATTGGATACACATTACTTTTTGGAAAAGATACTTGTAAAATTGTTATAATGTAGTGCTAAAGTTTTATGAATTGCAAATAGATGGTAATGTGTACTCTTTTTTGGATGAACTTGTTGCTCAAGATGTAAAATGCTTAGCTATTAAACTTGATGATTAATTGCTAAGCATAGAAGTTTAGGGCACGTTAGCATGGATTTGCAAAATGATCTTTCAAACAATGATCTTGTTAAAAGTCTTCCCGAAATTCAATTTCAAAAGGATAAAGTTGGTGATGCTTTCCAATATAGAAAGCAATTCTTTTAAACCTAAAAAGATGATTTCTACTTCCAAACCCTTTGAACTTGTGCATATAGATTTATTTGGTCCAATGAGGACAACCAGCTTAGGTGGTATACTATTCTTATGTGATATTTGGTGACTATTCTAGATTTTCTTGCCAAGATGATGCATTTTATGAGTTTTAAAGCTTTTTAAATGTGTTCAAAACTCTATTGAAAAAAAAAAAAACTTATTTCCATTAGAGGTGCAAATGGTAGAAAATTTTACAACAAAGATTTTACCTCCATATGTGATGAACTTGGAATTATTCACAATTTTTCGATAGCCAAAACCCCACAAAAAAATGGTTGTGTTGAAAGGAAAATTCATACTTTGCAAGAAAATGGCCCTTTTTGAAATTACTTTGCAAAAATACTTTTGGACCAAAGCAGTAAATACCACATGTTTTGTTGTTAATCGAATTTTGTGAAGACCATTTATTAGAAAAACTCCTTATGAACTTGTTTTTTTGGAAARCTCCAAGCATTTCCTAATTTAAAGTATTTGGATGCAATGCTTTATGTTGAATGATAGAGATAACCTTGGTAAATTTGATAATAAAGCCAACAAGGCTATATTTCTTTGTTATTCCTCAAATAGGAAAGTGTTTAGAATTTATGGTGAACATACTCTTGTTGTTATGGAATTTATGCACATTATCTTTGATAAATATAATGTTTATTCTTTGAGAAAGGATGATGAGAAAGTTGGTCCCTCATATGATTTGTTCAAACAAGATCAATCCAAATGAGATATTGTCGATCAATTGAATCACGAAGAAAAAGTGGAAGAATAAAGATATGATGATAAGTAAGGCCGAGATGGAGAAAATCAATATCAATTTGAAATAATTTGCCAAAGGAATTGAGATAAAAGCCATCTCATCCTAAGGATCAAATTATTGGTCATCCTTCACAAGGTGTAAGGAGTCATAGGCAACTTACTCATAACTTTGCTTTACTTTTCAAAATTCAACTTGCTCTGATAGTGCTTTGGATGATTAATTTTGGACTATAGCTATGGAAGAAAAATTGAATCAATTTGATAAATCTCTTGTGTGGAATCTGTTACCTAGACATAAGGACCATCCAGTAATAGGGACTAAAAGGGTATTTAGAAACAAACTAAATGAGGATGGCTAAGTTGTTAGGAATAAAGCTAGATTGGTAGCTCAAGAGTACAATCAAGAAGAGGGTATTGACTATGATGAGACATTTGTCTCATTGTTAGACTTGAATCAATTCGTATGCTACTTACCTTTTCTTGCTTTTAGATGTTTTAAGCATTTTCAAATGGATGTGAAAGGTTCTTTCTTGAATAGTTATATTGTGGAGGAAATACATGTTGAACAACCTCAAGTTTTTATTCGTGAATTGTATCAAAATCATGTTTTCAAATTGACTAAAGCTTTTATGGTTTGAAACAAGCTCCTATAGCTTGGTTTGGGAGGTTAAGTAGTTATCTTGTTTCAAATGGTGTTTCCAAAGGAAAAGTAGATAAAACTCCTTTTGCAAAGCCAAATGATTCAAAAGATTTATTACTTGTGCAAACTTATGTGGGTGACATTATATTTGGTTCTACTAATGAATCTTTGTGCAAAGAGTTCTCCAAGATTATGCAATATGAATTTGTGATGAGCATGATCTGAGATACATTCTTTCTTGGACTTCAAATTAAACAAACCTCTCAAGGCACCTTTGCAAATCAAGCTAAATCACCAAAGAAATGCTTAAATGATTTGGAATGGAGAATACAAAAGAAATTGGCATACTAATGAATACAACATTGAAGCTTAAAAATATGAGAAAGGTAAAAATGTTGACGAAACAAAGTATAGAGGTATGATCTTATATTATTCAGTAGTTAGTAGGCCAATATTACATTTGTCATATACATATGTGCTAGATTTCAATCATATTCCAAAGAATCCCATATATGTGACATTACGTCTTTTGAGATATCTTGTTGACACTTGTGATTATGGATTATAGTATCTTAAATGTAATGTATTTGAATTAATTGATTTTTCGGATGCAGATTATGTGGGTTGTAAGCTAGAAAGAAAGAATACTAGTGGCACTTGTCRTTTTCGAGGACACTCTTTGGTATCATGAATAACAAAAAATGGATAGTGTTGCCTTATCTATGGTGTAAGCCAGTATATTGCTACTGTTGCTTTGTGAATAAATACTTTAGATGAAATATACCTTGATTGACTATGGTCTTGATTTTGTGGACCTATCTTATATGACAATACTAATGCACCCAATTTGACCAAAAACCCCCAATCAACACTCAAGGACCAAACATATGGACATTAAACACCATTCCCTTAGAGATCATGTGCAAAAAAGTGAAATTTATGTGAGATTTGTTGGTACAATGATCAAATTACAATATACTTACAAAGCCATTGGCTGAGGAAACATTTTATATGCTTAGAAGATCATTAGGAATCATTAAATTTCATGATTAATGTGCTTATTTTCATGCAACTTCTTTGTGTAAAAACATTGGTCACTTTAGATGCAAGTTCTAGTTACATCGGATGTTCAAAGAGCATAATCTAAAGTAATGATCATATTCGAACATGGATGCAAGGTTTGGAYGCCAGCAAGTTAATCAGCCATCCAAAATAGATCAATTTTTAAGATGGTATAAAAAGAAATGGTCTTATCTTGGTTTTGACTCAAGGTTACTTTAAGTTCGAACTAACTCTTACTCCTTCCGAACTCACTGATTCAAGCAATTCGCCAAATTTCTGAGCTATATCCGTGTTCTATACATTCATCTGACCAAAACCCCTCAATTATCTCACAAAATTACAAGATTCCCGAGCTTTGATTCGAAGAATGGAAAGAATAAGAAACACCCCGACAACCGCATCAAAAAAGGGGAAATCAAAGGTTGTTACTAAAAAGAAATCTATAGCAGCTAATTTGTAGTTCTTGAATAATGCAAGCCAATCAAAATATGAAGAGTTCAAGTCCAAAAATAAGAATACCATACTGGAACAACCATTGCAACTAAGGTATTGGATTTCTTTCCAAACTTACAGTTTATGTTTAATCTGGTTGGATGAAATAACATGCTTAGTGTGCATGATGATATATACTATGATTTAATCCATGAATTCTATACTAACCTCACGAAAGTCATTGATGATGAAACAAATTAAATAATCTGCATTAGTAGAATAAAGCATAAAGATGATTTCGGAGTTAAACAGAGCCAATATGATTTGGAATGTGCCTCTAAGGAAATCAAATATTATGAGTTGAACAAAAAATGTACAATTGTTGAGTTTAATCAAGAAGAGATTAGTAGGATTTTCCCAAAAGGGAAGAACACTTGAGAAAGCAAATGAGAGGGTGACTAAACACTTTAGTGTAGAGCATATAGGAATATGAGAACCATTTTGTTGCCTAATGAAGGAAACAAGACTTTTGTTAGTCTTATGCACATGTTTATCATGTATACTATGAGGAAAAGAGTACAAGTTAACTATGCCTACCTCATGCTTAATCACATGAATTGGGAAAAAACCACTGGATATAGGAATTTGCCATATGGGATATTTTTGATAAAACTATTTAAGGTATTGGATATTCCTTTAGTAGATTATGTGAAAAAACTTGTATATACTCAATGATGAAGCTTTGAGAAAATGAGGCTAAGAAATGTTTGAAAAAACTTTGATTTAGAAGTGGCTGAGAGAATGGAGCAAGAAGGTGCAAGAAAAAGGGCTGAAAAAAGGATAGAGGATCAAAGGTAAGAATCAGCAGCGAAGGAAAGGGTTCAAAGGAACCTTTATGAAGAAGTTTTGGCAAAGGAATCACTGGATAAGACTGAAGAAGAGCACAAGATCTTGAAGAAGACTTGCAAACTAATGTGGAACTCTCTAACAAAGAGGAATAAGGCCAACAAGAAGAACATATTAAGAAAGTTAAAGCTGGTTCAAGTAGAAATCTTTCCATTCATGATGCTATGTTAAAACATGTTTTACTTCATACTTTGAAATCTCTTATTTTGAAGCTTATGTAGGTATAAAGTTAAATGATCAAGAAAATAAAATCAATTAACTTAGAAAACTTGGAAAGTGGCTTAGTGATTCTCAATGGCAAAGAGGAGGAAAGATTTCAAAATTTGGTAGCATCTATGAAGGATGAGCATGAAGGTCTCATAAAGATGATGTCTGATAACCAAAAACAAGTGGAGAAAAAGATTATAAGGAATTGAGCAAAAGATGTCATTAGAAAAGGAAGAGAAGCAAAGTCCTGTTGAAGATCATACACCTAAGCAAGGAATCAAGGGGAAGTTGGAAGACATTCAAAGTTCATCAACCAAGTCACAGCATATTTCACAAGAGCAAGTGCAGAACCAATCATAATAAGTGAAGATGTCAAGAAAAGGATGCCTCGTCGCTGCTTTGATTCAAAAGGTAACAGCAAGCATGAAAGCTTATGCAAAGGTTCAAGAAAAGGGTAGAAGTATGGTAGATTCTGCAAAAACTAAAGAAGTGGAATCAAGGAGCATAATCTATGTTGTCATTGCCTCAGTAGCATAAATGTAGAAGCCAAGGAAATGCCACGAAGTGATTCTGAAAGTATAACAAGTGAAGATCTAAACCAAAAGGCTGCATTATCAAAGTTTGACTCAAGTGAAGCTTCTTCAAAAGTAGAAAAGCAAAAAGAAGGAAATGAAGACAAGGATATTGAAACTAGTTTTGCCGAGGAGCAAGGACTTATAAGAGATATTCGGCAACAAAAGAAGAAGTACCAGCGCAACCAGCTAGAAAAAATAACAAGGAGCTCAAACACATGGAAGAGAACTAAGAAAGGATGTGTAAGTGATAAAGAGGAAAATCGTCCTAATATTGTTGATGAGAAACATGGATGAGCAGAGGAAACCCCACTGATAAGGAGAAAAAGATAGCACATCTCAAATTGATCAAGAATCACAACAAGAAGGTTGAAGTTCAATTGTAGCAGCCATGGAGTAAGAGAAAACTCAAGTAGCTAAGCAAACTTCATAAATTGGGCATGCAATAGCAATTGAAACCACACAAGATCCTGCAATTGAAGAAGAATGAAAGAAGGCTAAGAAAGATGCCACACCTCAAGAGGAATCTTCATAACAAAGAGGCCTAAGTGTTTATGTTGTTCATGGCTTTAAAATATGAACTTATGTACAATACAAATTTTGCATCTCAATGATTAGATGAGTTCCATATATGAGAGTACGTGTTTCTCACCACAATGGAAATTTATGACCGCTTTTACTTTTTTTATAATGCCAAAGAGGGAGAAAATGCATTAACGTAATGTAGTTGWGTAGTTAAGTTTGTGAGATATTTAGTTTAGCAAACTGCTCTACTTASCTTTGATAGATAATATAAGGATTCTATGCTTATTACAACTACTACTTAGTATTTCAAGGGTTAAGTTCAAAAAAATCCCCAAAGTTTGGTCAAATTGTCAACTTCATACTTGAAGTTTCAATTTGACCACTTTACACCCCAATTCAACATTCCTCCAAATTACTTGGACAAATTATGTGAAACGTCTGCTATGCCCATTAATTTTATTAGGATTCCAAAAATACTCCTAATTATTCAAGTCTTCTTAAAAGTAAAAAAGAAAAAAGGAGGATAATGAATTGCAACGCCTTGCATTTTTCTTCTAAATTCTTCCTTTTTTCTTCTCCCTAATCTCTTCCATTCTTCACTGTGGCTACAATCTTGCTTCTCTTTTCTACATTCTTCATTGTTTCATCTCAAAGAGTTATAGATGAGGAAAAATAATGAGATTTTAAWACTAATACATAGGGTGCACTGAAATTTTCTGTTAGATGTTGGATGGAATCTTTAGTTGGGGTGCAAAGTGGCTAAATTGAAACTTCAAGTATGAAGTTGACAATTTTGCCAATCTTTGGAGGGTGTTTTTAACTTAACCTATATTTCAGTGATATACATATCTTATCAAAATGCAATTTTATGTAGCCTTACAATAACTGCAATTATATATATATATATATATATATCCTTGTTAGGTTTGCAACATCCTTTGATATCTATTATGTTATTATATTGCATATATATACTTAAACTAATATGAATGCTATGAAATTGTTGTATATACCTCAAAATATTATGGATAAATAAGGGGAAGCCTTAATTACTTTCTTATGAGGTTTATTTGTTGGGATTTGTTATGTATTGTGGCTTTAATTTTTCAAAAAATGCTCAAGTTACAGGAAACTTTGTCAGATTCTTCCATAAATCCAAAATGGTTTATAATGCTTAATTACTTATGTCTCATGCTAGAAACAATGTCAAAGATCTATAAACCTACTTGATTTCATCTTGAATAGACCAATATTTGTTGTTGATGGGGAACCTTTATGTGTTTATACTCTATATAACTCACAACGTCTATGTCCCAATCATATATCAAAACGTACATTGCTTGAATGTGTTGCCATTATAAAAAAAGGGGGAGACTGTAAACCCCAAGAYGCTATTCTATAATTTATTATGGATTTTAATAATGATTTTTGCTGACACTGTATGTGAGTCATTGTAGGAACTCTTGACAAGCCTATTGGATATCAAAGATCTCTATGGAACTTAAATTAAGCAACTCAAATCATTCAAGAAGGGATCTAGATCATCTATTATTTCCTAAGTACATTGATTTCTATTGTTTATCTTTTATGTACTTAGACTTAAATTTAGGATTTACATTTTCAAATCTTTTGAATACTTTAAAGATATTTTTTGAATGTTTTTAAAAGTCTATTCTTTATGAAAAATATAGATGTTTAACTTACAATAGTATTTAGGACCTTTGAAGTATCAGTGGAAGTGAATCTAAAGTGTATGTACATTTTGGAACATGACCTAGTTGCTTCAGTCATCCTAAGTGCAAAAATTGTAAGCTGAAGTTCTTCGGTGAAGGTTCAGATAGGACATGGCTGGAACTTGATCTTCCGAAGGTCTCAAGGAATGCATTCAAACTTGGTTTGGACTCAGGACTTGTGCTTATCTTGACCGTTCGAAGCTAGCTTATGTTAAGTTTGCATACCTTCTAGTAAGGCAATAGGCAATAGCTGATACTACAAGAAATCAAGCATTTAGTAACACTTAGAAGTGCTGCTACATAATGCATTTAGATATGCTTTTACACCTGGATGTGTATTGCCTGAGCATTGCGAGAGAAGATGTAGCTAGAATTCACGATGCACTTCTAATTGAAGCTATAAAAGATAATTCACAAAACATTTGTAGGTAATGCTAAAAAGCGAACCACGACTAAAATTTGGATACAATTGAAAATGATGCAAGACTGAACCACGACTAAACTAGGTGCATCTATATACAACTTAAGTGCACTGGCCTGTGTACCTTTGAAGCCTTCTTGGTATATTTTTATACAAATTTATATAACTATAGGTGTGCCATAGAGTACATCATAAACCTATTCCTAAAACACTTCCAAATGTTATAAAATGTATTTGTAAATGAACTTCCTTTGACCCTTTCTAGATACACTTGATAATGTATCTTCGAACTTGCAAATGTAATATTTTCATGATTTAATCTTGTTGAACATGAATATTTCAAAATTCCATAAAACATAGAGAAAGTTCAATTCATATATATATATATATATAGATATATATATATTGAACAAATCTTAGAAACATAAAGAATCTTCAGCTAACAATTTTGAGACTTACATAGAAAGTCCTAACAAGTTTAGACTTATTCCCTGTTAATTGTAATATTATCCAAAACATAGGACTTTAAATAACCCATACTTTGAATTTAATATGCCTATTATAAAACATCTTGGAACTCGTACACCTCTCTAGTCATCATCTGATACAATCTACAATAACAAAATTGAGCAAAAACATTAGTTAACTAACACTGTTAATTTTATTTAAGATTGTATCATACAACTTTAAAATGTTGATTATTTATGAAAAATTACAAAAGATGCTTGGCCAGCCAAAGGCACTCCAACAACTTCTTCAATTTTCTTCTCATTAGGCAAAGACCTAGCAAGCCTTTCATCCCTCTTGATTGCCTCATTAACACATACTCCATGCCAACCTTCTCCCAACTCTTCATTCCCATTAATTTTAGGAGCTTAGATTGAACAACACCTTTCGCTGCAAACTTTGTTGGGTTAATAATGCTCTTAAGCATGACTGACTAATATACATGGTAGCTCAACACAAATTCAACTAAGTCATGATTCCAATCTATAAAAGGAACTCTAGTCAACCAACATATATTTTGTCAACTGAGATCTTGTACAACGAGTAATATAAACAAATTGAAAAGSAAATCATTTACTCCAATTGTAAAACCTTTCGGATGGACAATCTCAAAAAATAATGCTAATAATTTTGCTAAAAGGAAATTACTTCACTAAAATATGTGGTACTTTTTATTTAACTACAAATTTTAACATTTAAAATCAATATAGAGAATCTCATCCATATCATGTAATGTTTTTCCCACTATCTAGAAACCATACATTCAACATAAGTTTAACAATAAAGCATGCAAACAACATAAAGCCTTTATGCTGCAAAATCAGCATTAAATACAACAAATCCAAGAATACCCACTATGAAAATGAAATAACAAAGTGAAATAATTCGTTATTACGTTAAGCACAAAAGGAGGAAACAATTACCTTAGCTTATTAAAACCACAACTCATTTACACACACACTGAAGTAAAAAGGATAGGTTGACATAAGGTTTTGAGACTCACAATCCAATCATTGTTTAGAATTTTATACCAATTCAGAAAGTATAAATAATATCAATTCTACGGCAAAAATTGGAGAGAATTTCTCCCACCCTTGAGGAACCACTTCAAAAACAAAGTACCGCGACTCAAA
Organism: Rhazya stricta; assembly: GCA_001752375.1. Taxonomy (NCBI): domain Eukaryota; kingdom Viridiplantae; phylum Streptophyta; class Magnoliopsida; order Gentianales; family Apocynaceae; genus Rhazya; species Rhazya stricta. The sequence continues at coordinate 191,302 of MEJB01000015.1, forward strand.
CATATCTGCAGAATAGAAACCCAATACACGAAAGTCATATGTACAATCCAGTCTCCATAACAGGTATGAGTCCAAAAGAAAAGGGTTATGCTACTTCCATTGTTCATCAAAAAGCTGATAAGAGAGAACTTCTGCTATGATATCTATTGCTAACAAGGTATGAGTTAAAGTAAGAAATATAAAGGTGACAATATATTTGTTTACTCAGTTTTTCTTCCCCCGGGGCCTAGACGTTACTAGATATATTGGGGAAATTTTTATGATTTTATTCACATAATGTTTCATCTGGAGTTAAGTAGCAAAACACAAAGGAACGCAGTGTAGTTATTGACTTCATGTTTGAGAGTTCAATGTTGTCCTAATTAGACTTCTTTTGCAATCAATTTCTGTTAGGTTCAAATGATGGTGAAGTAGAAGAAAACAAGTGGAACAGAGGGTGAAAGAAAGAAAAAGACCAAGTGTAATTTATCCTTCAACAGACTCATCAAAACCACCCTTGATAGAAGTTGTGAATACATCAGTTTCTTCCAACAACAAAATAACACTTTTGCGTGGACCAAATACCAAGATATTCGACAAACCCACCCAACCCAACCAACTCAGATAAACAGAGAAGCATCAGATGGATGCGTCCTCTAAGCAATCTTTTATGTCTTATAGAAGTAAACTATCCTTTTTACTTCTATATCTGCTACCACTGTGTCAAATATGTCCGCTGTTGAAATGGAAGTTTTCCCCAAACGCCCAACTCATTGTTATTACCTTCTTGACATTCATAAGTGGTAAGATCTTCACTTCCATGGTTGGACTTCATACTAGGAGTTAGAAACCCAGAAAAACGTGGAAAATTCATGCCAAAGTTTCTTCAGCTAGCAGTAATGTTATCACATGTAGCAGAGTTCAGAAAACGATGACTTCTCCCAAGGAGAAGAAATCAAGTTATATTAGTCAACAATTTGTTAACAGAAAATGAAACCAATACAAACTACAACAAAATAGTCCTCAGTTTGTTATTCAATGTACACATCTCATAATTAACAGCAAGAAATTTTCCAAAATGTGAAAACCTAAGAATTAAAGATTAGAAATTTGATGGATGAAGCTGTATATCCACTTTTTACAGGATATGGAATTATTTCTGCTTCTTGTTTGCCGATAAAGATGATGTCATTGCAGGTCTCCTCATTGTAAATGCCTGGGTTCTGCTTTCTGATTCCTCATCATCACCATCTTGTTGAGAACTTCCATCTTTTGTAGATAACGCAGATTCTTTAGCACTCTTGACCACTTCTCTTTTATCAACATCCAATTTTGCCCGTAATTTTCTTTCTACTGGGTCATTGGAGCGGACAACTTTGGTCTCTAGCGGAACTGCTGCACAATACCAAGCCTGCAAAGATCCCAAGGACTTCATATATGTTCAGATTAAGTCTCAATCAAGGTAGTGCTCAATGTACTGACCTAGAAGGTCGACCATCTAATTTTACTTTAGTTGATTTATCATCCTCCTCCAATTTAGTCATATTATCAACCCATTGCTCGGCCTGCACATAAACCAATACATAGATAGCTTCAATAAAATTTCCTCAACAAACACAAGCGTTAATGATGGTGAAATCAGCTTCATCCCTTCCAAAGCATGTTGAGTTACATAAAGATTTGAAGAGCAAAGAACAAAGGATTTGATCAACAGAAAAATTGAAGTTAACAGCGAGTTTACCTCATTGCTTATGGCAATAATACGAAATGGACAGCTTCAGCATGTTTACGTGCAGGCATAATTCATTTTAAGTACTCCAACAATTAGATGCGAAGATGCAAAGTAGCTCCAATGAAGGAACTATGCTAGAAGTTCAGTAAAAGATGCACAGATTGTCATTTGCTACAATAATAGTATGTGAATTTGAAAAAGAATTACCAATTTGAATGCCTTCTCAGATTTCACCAGCTGAGGTGGARATGCTTTCTTGGGAGCCTCCTGCATTCCCATGGCTATTCGTTTCTKTTTTTGGAGGGATCAAGAAGGGATCATATTATATCATAATGGATATCACTACCTGAACAATTCATTCTGAAAGAAAAAGAAAATCATAAATCCGTGCAGCGATGAATATGCCACCTGACTAACTTAATTGTCATTTTCACAAAGAGAGAGACAAAACTATGCTTATATTGCGACTTAATAGGAACTAGAAACATGCTTATTATTACCACTTGCAACAGAAGATGCTTTTATTGTGCAGCCTCCTCTTGAAATTTGGCTAATAATTATCTTTCCTAGCTTCACAAAGTAGTTAACTCAAAGTGGTCCAACAACTTAAGCTGCAGCACACTGTGGAAGAAGTTCAATTGACCGCAATGCAGCAAAATTAGAAATCAAACCTTGAAATTGTAAATGCATATAATGCCACATATTAACACGCAATAAATTCTGTAAAATGCATTATCTTCAACAACTTCGCTTTTAATAAGTTTTGTAAATAAAAATCCTGCTTTATTCTGCATCTGTCAATTGAACATGTAAATACCATCCCCATCATCTAATTTACTCCATAGGTGAAGCTAACATATTTATAACTAATGTAAGTATACTGTTTCACTAAATAAAATAACAATTTGTTTACAAAAAGCCACGTTAGGCTCTAACATTTAGTCTGGAAGATACAGCATGAAATTCCCCACTTCAAAATCCTAGAATTTGGGATCCGAAATGAGGGCTATAGAAACGCTAGAGATAACCCGAACCTTACAGAAGATACACGGCGCAGCAGCTCACGGAGATTTTTTCCWTAATTATACAAAATAATTCCGGAAATTGCAGTTTGCTTCAATCCGTTTACTTCTAAAATAATTGCTTATTTCAGTAAATTCAATAAGTTCACAAGTGGTTGATTCCGTTGCACAGCAGTAGGTGACAAAAACATGATTGATGATTCGGTAAAGTAAATTTCTCGGTCACTTCAGCTAGAATGCAGTCTTACTGCAAGATACCACGATGAACAAAAAATCCTGAGGATTATAACATAGGAAAAGTCCTCGACAGAAAACGGCTTTTGTTACCTCTACTTGGAGGGTGGTGGAGCTCAGACGACGGTGGAATGAAGATGAGGAACTGGCTTTGATATCTGCAGGTAACTTTCGTCGGTAAGGGGACAAAGACCCGAACGGGGAGAGGGACGAAAGGGAGCACCGATCAGTATTATAGCGAATAAAGAAGTCCGGCGGCAGGTAGGAAAAGAGCAGGGAARGAGATTTTCTTTTCTTTTCTTTTTCTCTTCTACTTCTCATCATCCAGGAATAGTTTGAATTGTAAAGGTCWCATTTTATTGCAAAGAATTTCTAATTCGAAAAAATAATTTAGTTCTTTTTATTTATTAAATTTTGTCATTTGGAAATGAATCATTTTAGTTGGTCAACCTAAATTTGATAATCTTTTGGCAACCACCCCTCTTTTTCTTTTTCTTTTAATGGAATTGAATTAAATGAAATCTTCATTTCTATTCAAAAATATAC
>MEJB01000015.1:194829-232761 GCA_001752375.1 Rhazya stricta
TTTTTTTTTTTTCTATCTAAGAACATAAGAGAATTCATAAAAATATGGGGTCATGTATTTGTATCTACTTGAACCAATTAACATAAAATTCTAAATTCTAAATCCTAAATTCTAAATTCTAAATTCTAAACCATAGACCTTAAACCCTAAACGCCAAATTCCTAAGTCCTAAGTCTTAAATTCTAAACGGTAAATTCCAAATCCTACGTCATAGACCATAATGTTCAAAGTTAGATCTCAAAAAAATAATATTTAAAACACGATAAATTATAATTAAAATTCACGATAAATTATGAAAAATCATGATAAAAGATTGTCAAATTCAGATTGACCAAGTAACATTTTTCTTAGAAAGTTTCTTTGCAATTTGAAGAAAGAAAATGTTACTTTCCCAACATCAATTTAACAACATATTGGAAACTCACTCGTTCTCGTGATTTCTCATGATTTATCAGGAGATGTTTATTATAATTTATCGCGATAAATTATAATTAAAAATTTAAAATCATATTTTCATATCTAAACCATATCTAAACTTGAAACATTAGTCTTTGTGGTTTGAATAATGCTACTTTGCCCATCCTAATTTGACAACTTATTTGACAACTCAATTTGTTTTCGTGATATCTCATTATTTTTCATGATTTCTCATAAGATTTTTATTGTAATTTTGCGCAATAAATTGTAATTAAAACTTTAAACATTATTTTTTCCCATATCTAGCTCAGATTTAAACTTTTCAACACTAGAGTCTACGGTTTAGAATTTAGTGTTTAGGGTTTAGAATTTAGTGTTTAGGGTTTATAAATTAGGGTTTATAATTTTATATTAACTTATTAGGGTTTAGGATTTTATGATTTAAGGATTTAAGGTTTAGAGATTAGAGTTTAGGATTTACGATATATTTGTCCTTTGAATGAGTTGTCAGGTAGGCTGTCAAATTAAGGTGGGTAGAATAGCATGGTTCTTAGGGCTTTACATTAGTTTATTAAATAATTACGAACATATAAGCGTATGTGTTTTGAATTTTCGTATATTTTTAGGTAGAAAAAATAGAAAAATATATTAGATATATTTGCTAAAATGATGGGTGTGGATGGATAGATAGTATAAAAAATAATGATATTTTTTATATAAGGAAAGTTGATGCAAAATATTGGGAGAGAAAAGAATACTCACAAGGAGACAGTATTCTAGATTACTTTCCTCAAGATATTAAATAAAAATATGCTTAATAAAACTAAAAAGCTTTAATAACCATCTTTTCTTTCCCTTTTTCCCCCTCATCTTCTTTCTCGTTCTTCTCCTCCACGACGAATTCTTCTCCTTTAAAAAATAAAAAGAACAAAAACCACTACTTTTGTATGTCACTTCTCTTCTCATTAAAAAAAAAAAAAAAACAAGAAACACCGCTATTCTATATCTTTGACGTCTACAACGGTTCAATTTGTCCAAGCAATTAGGTTATTTATTGTGTGGTTATTTTAGCTCCAAAGGTAGGAATTTTGGTTCTTTTATTTTGAAACTTAATATTAATCATGTGAGATACGATTTGATATTTTATTATTCAAACGGATGTGGTTAATTTGAGATTACAAATATTTTGAACTTAAAAAATTATATTTTTATTTCTTCAATAATTTCATATTATTTTTAATAATTTTCTCCTTATCTAGTAAAAACATGATATTTGATTCAATATAAATTAATTAGTTAGATTTATTTACTTAATGAAAATAACTTCTTTTAATTCATCTGATTTTCTTGATATGAAAAATAATGGCTTAATGTTGCTCATAGTTAAGGCTTCTTTGTTATTCAAATTATTGTATTTACTCGTGATGTTAATTTCGAAAAATTTGATCCAAAAATTAGTTTTTGTTGGTGAGCAAAAATTGCCTAGTTGAATCGGCTATCCTAGTCTTGGCGTACTGTGCTTTTTAACACAACAAGGCCTTGAGTTCCAGTCAGCTATATGTTTAATCGGCTCATCGGCTCTGTAGTTGCTCTCTTTTGCATGTCGGGTTCTTGAGTTAGCTTAAGTAAATCCTCACAAAGTATGCGAATCAACTAAGATAACCAAGAAGAATAAACAAAGATAACCAAGAAAAATAAACACTCATTTGCTACGGTATTTAACCACATAAGTTTCTCCAGTTAACTATGATGTTTAGCCAAATGAGCTTCTCAAATCAAGAAACAAATGAGCCGAGCAAACACATAAATATAGGCTGCAAAAATACCAAAAGTAGAAAGATGCAACTCAGATAGTTAAAACTAGTGAGTAATTATGCTGAGTGAACAACAAAAAGATGCAACTAATATAGTTAAAACTAGTTGAGTGATTATGCTGAGTGGAGATGATACTAGTTGATATGAGGCAGATTGTAATCATACTAAAGTAGATAAGTTAGGATATATGTTAAGCAAAATGTTAACAAAGCTGTAAATTATGCTACTAAAGTTGTAAACTATGCTACCAAAGCAATAAGTATCTAACAACTAATAAAGGTAGTAAATGAAAGCAAATAAGATTTCAAATTCATAAATATTGCATATTTTATGTATTAAACTTACATAATAAAGTAAAGAAAATCGATTAACACTAGAAAACTAATCATAAAGCTAGCTAAGTAATAAAAACATAGATAAAAACTAATAAAAATGAAGATAATYTGCTTGATTGTTCAGTTGATTGGTCTTTCCCTATTTTTTCTCTTCTTATTTATACTCTACTGTGCAAAGTTCTTTGTCACTGGCAGCTGACAAAGACAGCTACCGTTACGCCACTTCTCCTTCTTCTGTGCAACTTCCTCCATGCATTATAGATGAGTTAAATTAAATTAATCGGCCATTCAGTTGATCGTGCCCCTTGATCCTTAGTTAGGTGGTTGTAGTCTTATCTGATCATAGAGCCAATCTCCCGATTTTTCATTGTTTTTGCCGATTCGGCTGACTTTTTCCTTCTACTCATTGGCTACCCTATAATTCGTTCCTAATTTTCATTAGCTGTTGAGTTCCTCAGCTGTTTCGACTTCTTTCTCCTTAGACTCATGCTTGATTTGATCTTACTCGGCTAGCCATTGCTTCCTGCCTCAACCGTTGATGTTGGCTGTTTGTGGGCATCAATTGTTTCACAATTACATAATATACACCAAAGACTTGTAAGGAATTTTTTATTATTTTACTTGATGACATTCCTTTTTCTTTCAAACAAGAAAAAAATAATTTTTAAAGATYTTAATTTAGTGAATTTTGATTTCAAGTAATCAAATTCCGAATATAACTTTCAATTCTCATTAATAGATTCTTTATTGTAGCAAAAACAAATTCATTTAGTCAAGGAATTCATTTATTTTACAAAAAATAAAAGTTTTTGGCTACAATAAAGAATCTATTATTTTCCCTCCTAGACTAATAAATCTATTTTTAAATAAGAAAAATTTCACGCATTTCACTTTTAGACAACAACAAATAGTAAACTYGCAATAAATGATTGATTATTCATAATTTATATATTGTGCTAAAATTACTTTGATATTTAGTAAATAGCTTTTTGCGGCGTGTCAAAGCATGTGTTCTGTGAATTGTTTAAACAATCATTCAGGTGTTCAATCCTTYATAATTAATTGATCACTAAATAATTAAAAAACCAATTATTTTTCTTCAGACTAAATCGTTTTGCACCCTTTGTTTGGCCATTTCTATAATTCTAAGAGAATTTTCGTGTTATTTTAATTTAACTCATCTATAATGCAAAGAATTTGTTTAAAACTCAAGCCTAATTCATATCCAGTTATAATCCAAATAACATGTTCAACAAACAAATTTATTAACTTAAACCAAAAATTTAAATTCCGAAATCCCCATTTCCTACCTTTTATACTAAAAAGCCAAGAAAAGTGTGATCTAGGATAGACGAAATTGCATATGCAATAAGTTTCACTTGTGCAAGTATATACGGTCTATACAAGTAATTTAGAATGAATAAAGTATCAGTCTCAGAATGATTGAATTCTCAATAAAATCAATTAGTTATTTGATGATTGTCACTAAAATAAAGTAAATTAATCTAAAGTTATCTAATCATTAAAATTGATGGATGCAACACATCAATTGTTCATAGGAAATGATTAAGAGGTTAGGAATGAGTTAGAATTAAGAATCCCTAATGCATGTCTATGAAGCAATATAAAAAATGCTACAGAAATGCTGTAGCATCTCCACAACAAAGATCTAACAACTTAAAAATGCAAATTGAACATGTAATGACCTCACTCTTTATGTTTTTTGGTGCTTGTTCCTATTTCTAAGTCATTCAAAATGTCGAAGTTACTTAGCTGAAGGAACTCAAATAGATGCACAAGTCTCTTATGGATTTTACAAGCTAAACATATATCTCTATGATGTTTATTAATGGTGTATCCTAAAATACTCAAAACTCATATATATTCAAGGTTTTTACTATTTTAATGCCTTTCAACCGTCAAGTAATTCTCACAATCAATAGGTAAGAAACAATGATTGTAAAACAATAAATCCACTTGAATAAAGCATTTGTAAAGGACAAACCTTACTCAAAGCATTCAATAGATCATGTATGTAACATTCCGGGTTAAGAACTACCATAACCTATGAATATTAGCATTTACCTTAATTATATGCGGAAACAAAAAGCAAATAATTAAATCTTTAAGTAGGAAAGAAGGTTTTCCATACGCAAAAACCTCAAATAAAAGTTTATATTAAAAGTTTGAATCCATAATGCCATGAAAATACCTAGAACTCATACTTTATTCAAAGCACAACTACTCAACTAACGTGTTCCAAACATTAAAGACTAAACATTGAAGACTAAATGAAATTAAACTTCTGAAACAAGTTTTATTCGGGTCCGAGTTTGTCCGTAAGCTGGCTACTCGAATCACCTAACTTTTATTACCTGAAACACGAAATAAAAATAAAAAGGGGTGAGCTAAAACTCAGTAAGTAAAACTCATGCATGTGTGCTAATGGCATGCATTAACTTATTACACAAAATTATATCCTTTTTATTCTTTAACCTTTCAAAAGTTTGCTTTCCTTGATTGATGTGAGCTCAGTTAGTGCATCACTTAACCACTAGGCTTTGCAGTGGGCATTATTATTTAGAATCAGGTCATATTTCCTAYCGGTATTACCACATAGCGATTTACATTTCCTTACACTTTCTTTTCGCCTCACGAGGAGGCTAACATTACCATTACTTTACTACCCTCGAAGAAGGTTAGGTCAGGTGCGCCAGTCCCTCACGCGCCAAGCATACACTCTTTACTTTCTTAAAATTGGAGATACCTATATTTCAAATTCATTTTCACATCACTTTGAAATTGTTTGCCTTACACTTATCATGAACATGCAATATGCCGTGACTTATGAAATCGATATTCATGCATGTATATTATAGTATAAATAATGCACAAGTCATTTCATAACTTCAACATATAGGAATTCCATAACTCAAATCAAACATAACATTTATAGCACATGACATATAGACAACTCAATCATAACACTCTTACACATTCATACACAATATTCATACACCAAAATAGATGAAGAATTGTTTACTTACTTGAAACGCTTAAGGGCTTAACTTGGTTTATACTTTGTGATAGGGTTCCTTAGTTGTCCTTGATATCCAAGTGTCCACTTCCTAGTTCAACATGATGGAAACATACTTAAAAGTGGTCTTCTAGATTATAAAACTATAAGACACCATCTTAGGAACCTATGGGAAAACATTTTTAACCCTTAAAATACCTAAAAACTAACATTTTCTCAAATCTAGGAGGCCACAAACGCTACTCTGCATTCTTAGCCCAGCAAGTGCACACGGATGGTACAATCCTTACATGGATGCGTCTATAAGTGCCCAGAGAGCACTCAATTGGTGCTAAAGATGATGCTTTTTGTCCATGAATGCGCGTAAACCCATAAATCAAGATTTTCAAGGGCAAAACAACCTTAACTCATTGCCTAAACTCTCCTTTAATTACTCTATGTTTATTCCACCCTTTAACAATCATCTCTCAAACATGTATATGTATAAAAAATTCAATCATACTTGAAAAAACATCTTCCTTCTAATCTTAGTTAACAAACATCCATAGGAATAAGTTTCTAACATAGCGGTAATAGATTAATCCTACAGAAAGCATCAATTGACATTAGTTTAGGGTAAGACTTACTTCAAATTGCAAGGGTTACGTATCCTTAAATTCTATACATCTCCGTGCTTCCTGGATGTATTAAATAAGAGGTACTATGAGCTTCCTTCATAATCTATATCTTCAAATCTTCATCATTGAGCAAAACAAGTCTATCACCAAGACTCAGAGTTCTCAGCCAAAATCACAAAGTTCTATCACTTCCYTTCTATAACTTCCATTTGCCACTTCATTACTTGAGAATCTTGCTCTTGTGCAGCTTTGCTTCTCTCAAGAATAGTAGGTTCAAGAGTCAAAATTTCAAAATAGCATGAAAGATCTCAGGTAAAATATCCAACTCTAACTTCAATATATCCRTCAACAACGGTTTCTGAGAAACTTGTAGAATAGCCACCATCCCATGGCTTTTTCTACTAAGTGCATTCATTACCATATTAGCCTTAGGATGATAGTTTATTTCACAGTGGTAATCCTTCCCCAGCTCTTGCCATCGACGTTATCTCATGTTTAGTTTCTTTTGAGTGAAGAAGTATTTCAAAATTTTTTGGTTTGTATATATCTCACAACTTACCCCGTACAGGTAGTGTCTCCAAATTAATATGAATACCAGCGTAGGGAATTCTGGATTGTGAGTCGAATAATTCTTCTCATACTCCTTCAATTATCTTGAAGCGTATGCAGATTACTTGCTTGCTGTATTAGGACACATCCCAACCATTTCTTTGAAGCATCACTATAATGACAAACTCTTCACTACCTTGTGGAAAGGTCAAGATTAGGGTGGTTGTTAATCGTTTCATTAGCTCCTAAAAATTATGTTCACTATTTGTACTCTATTGGAATTTCATATTCGTTCTAGTYAGCTAAGTCATAGGTGAAGCAATCTTTGGAACTCCCTCAGTAAATCTTCGGTAGTAAYTAGCTAATCGAAGAAAACTATGAACCTSTCCAACATTGGTTAGTGCTGGCCACTTAGAACAACCTCAATTTCACTTAGATCAATCGCAGACCTTCCTTGGACATAATGTGTCCAAGGAAAGCCACATTGTTCAACCAAAAGTAATATTTCTTGAACTTAGCATAGAGTTCCTTTTTTCTGAKTACCTAAAGTACTACTCTCAAATGCTCTTCATGCTCCTCCTTACGTCGTGAGTACATCAAGATGTCATCAATGAAGACTATGAAAATTGGTCCAAAAATTCCTTGAAAACCCAATTCATCAAGTCCATAGATGCTGTTGAAGTATTGGCTAGACCAAAGGGCATTACCACGACCTYATAATGTCCATAGCGAGTTTGGAAAGAAGTCCAATGTCCTCTTCTCTAACCCTCAATTGATGATAACTAGATTGCAAAACAATCTTGGAGAAATATCCCGCACCCTGAAGTTGATCAAACGAATATTCAATCCTAGGTAGAGGATACTTATTTTTTTATGGTCACCTTGTACGATTCTTCATAATCTATGCAAAAACTTAGGGATCCATCCTTCTTTTTCACGAACAGGACTGGAGCACTCCATGGCGTGAAGTTGGGTGTATTGAACCCTTTTCTAAGAGATCCTGTAATTGATTATTTAGTTCTTTAAGTTCACTTGGTGCCATGCGATAAGCTGCCTTGGAGATGGGAGCCGTTCCAAGTACCTGTTTGATTGAATTTTGTTTTTCTTTGTAACACTCTTAGAGCTAATAAATTGGCTCTTTAAATTTTCCAATTATTGTTTCCAGGTCCTTAAAAACGGGCTCAAAAAAGGAAGTTGATGCTGAGACCTTCTACTTGGTTCGAAGAAAAATGCTATCCCTACTCGGACGACTCCTAATGCAATAGCAATCACCAGTTTAACTTAGGGCCACAAGATCTAGTTTCATTCACGTAATGGAATTGACACATCTTGATCGACGTTGTTTTGCGACCGGAACGGAAGGATTCGATCCAAATGGTAGGACCAAAATCTATTGCCTGAATAAAGTCAATCTCTCTTACTGGGGTACACCTCGAAGATCATCCGAAAACATATCCTGATACTCTGGAACAATCGGAATCTCTTCAATTCTAGGTTATGCTTTAGGAGTCGCAGTCATTGAAGCTAGACAAGTTGAGCATCCCTTGCTTATCATTTGCCGAGCTTTCATTAACGGGATAATTGCCATAAAATTAAAGTGTGGTTCTTTGGGGGGTTCGAACACTACTTTCTTCTTTGGAAATCAATGGTGCCATGGTACCTCAATAGCCAGTCCATGCCTAGTATGAACGTCGAAGTCTTGGATGTCAAACACTACAAGATCAGCCATTAGTTCTTCCCATCTATTACTAATGGACAATCCTTCAACAAGCGATTTGAATCCATTACCATCCCAAAGGGTATGACACGCAAAACAGTCTATCCATAAGTGAACAGGAGTTTTATAATTTATCTACAAATGCAGAACAAATGAAAGAATACATAGCCCCAGAGTAAAAAAGAATGGATGCTAAGGTGTTATTAACAGATAATGTACCTACATGACAATATTCATTTGTGGGCATGCATAAAGATACAATGATAAAATTAACAAGGTGCTCGAATGACTAGTATCTAACACCATAGTCGCTATTTCCTTGGCTTCCTTTCTGGACATCATGTAGACTCGAGCTTGAGTARTCTTCTTCTTCTCCTTGTAGTCCTTAGCGAGATATCTAGGCTTCCAATAGCTGAAACACATGGGCTTGCACTCACCAGTGAAGTGCTCAGGCTGCCCACACTTGTAGCACACTTCCTTGCCCATCCAATATTCACCCAAGTGCTTCTTGCCACACTTACAACAAGTTTCCTAGGTTGCTTACTTTGCCGGACACTTTAACTGCTTCCTTGGTCTTTCCTTCTCCTTTGTCCATTGCCTTGCCATCCTTCAAGCTACTTTCCTTGAATTTCAGGCCGCTGAGAGGAACTCTAGACTTTCCTTACTGATGACCTGCACTCTTTTCACTAAAAAGGACTTGTTGAGAACTTCCTTATAGGTAGAGAGCTCAAACAGAATCACTGCCAACTTGATTTGGGGTTTAAGCTCCTCCTAAATTGTCTCGGCCTTCTATCCTCTGTTGCCACCAAATTGGGAGCAAATTAGCAAGTTGAGCAAACTCAACTTTATTCTCGCCGCAGTCCAATTCTCTTGCTCTAACTTCACTTATTCGCTCTTTTTCTGTTGGCGAATGCTTTTGGGAAAACACTTGTTGTACAACACCTCTATGAACATCTTACAAGTGAAGGAGCTAGTATCCTCTCGATGCTGGCACTGAACCATCAGCCACGAGTCATATGCACTCCTTGCAACATGTACGTAGTGAAGTCAACTTTCTTGCTATCCATGCATCATAAGACTGAGAAGGCTTTATGCATCTTTGTTAGCCACTTTTCAGCCTCCAGCAGGTTGGTTGTGCTAGAGAATGAAGGTGGTGAGAGCTTCTTAAACCAAGAGATCCTCTCATACTCCTTTGTGTCAGACCTCTGTAGTTGGCTAGACTGCCCGAAGGTCGCCAACGCTTGCATGAATGCCTCTACAGTAATGGGCATGCCTTGGCTAGCAGCTTCCTGCTCCTTCATTCTAGGCCTGTGAAGTTCTCTTTTGTATTTGTGCCCATTTGTTACTAACAATTTCTTAAATAAGGGAATTTCTTACTTTGTAACCTCATTCATACATATAAGGATAACTATAACACATGAGCAAAACATATATAACATACACTCATTGAATATATCATTCCATAACATAAAACTTAACATGAAACATAAACTTACCAAGTGATCGAGGAAGAAATGCTCGCGGTAATACTCAGTACTCGTAAAACCTTTTAAAAACAGCTTCTTATTCTCATTTCCTTTATATAAAAATATATTGCATCATTTTTAAAACTCTGAGCTCTGATACTAAACTGTAACACCTCGGATTAAAAACTATCATAACCTAAGAATGTTAGCATTTACTTAGTTACATATGGAAATAAAAGCAAATAATTAAATCTTTAAGTAGGGAAGAAGGTTTTCATATGCAAAAACTCAAATAAAAATGTATATTAAAAGTCTGAATCCACAATGCCATGAAAATACCAAAAAACTCATAATTTATCTGAAGCACAACTACTCAACTAACGGGTTCCAAACATTGAAGACTAAGCACTAAAGACTATATGAAATTAAACTTCTGAAACAAGTTCGGGTCTGAGTCTATCCCCGAGCAGTCTCCTCGAATCACCGAACTTTCATCACCTGAAATATGAAATGAAAAGGAAAAGGGGTGAGCTAAAGCTTAGTAAGTAAACTCCATGCATGTATGCCAATGGKATGCATTAACTTATTACACATTTCAATATTATATCCCTTTTTCCCTTTAACCTTTCAAAAGTTTACTTTCCTCTATTGATGTGAGCTCACTTGGAGTATCATCTAGCCACTTCCTAGCTCAACATGAGGGAAAAATACTAAAAAGTGGTCTTCTAGGTTGAAAAACTATAAGACACCATCTTCGGAAAAACATTGTACCCTTAAAATACCTAGAAAGCTATCATTTTCTCCAAACTAGGAGGCCTAGACGCTACCCGTTGATGCTACTCTGCGTCCTTACCCCAGCAAGTGCACAAGGACATAAGTTCAGTTCGTTCATGTGTTCATGTGTGCATCCATGAGTTCCYAGAGAGCACTAAAGTCCATGAGGACGGTGCTACAAGTGCTGCCTTTCATCCATGCATGCACGTAAAACCAAAAATGATGATTTGGGGGAAAAACAACCTTAATTCATCGCCTAAACTCCCATTTAATTACCCTATGTTCATTCCACCCTTTAACAATCATCTCTCAAACATGTATTAGGTATAAAAAATTCAATCTTACTTGGAAGAACATGTTCCTTCTAATCTTAGTTAGCAAACATCAATAGAAATAAGTTTCTAACCTAGAGGTAATCGATTAATCTTATAAAGCATCAACACACATTATTTTAGGGTAAGACTCACCTCCAATCCCAAGTGTTACGTATTTTAATGGCTTCCAAGACCTGATTCTTCTCCTTCCTAGCTTCTTATCCTTCTTCCTTAGTTTCATAAAATGGGTTATAGGGTTTTCCTGTGGTTTCTGATGTAAGTCATTTTTTTTTTTTTTAGGTGAGATGAAGGGGTCGCCATGGGTCCTTGTTCAAGCATAACCCAATGTTCAACCGTTCTTGAACTTGATCTATATGGACCACTATGACACCACTAACCTAACCCAAATAACTAAACATAAATGGATTTTATGACATAGTAAGTATCATAAAACCATGCAAATTCTCATAAACAATACTAAAAAATTAATTCACGTACAATTCTTAAAAGATGAAAATCATTATTTTGGGTATTACAATGTTAATACATTAGTTCATAAAAACACTTCTAAGAAGTTAGTTCATTCTCTTAGATGCTATATTAATGTATAGCCATAATATTCATCATCTTAAAATCATAGTAAAAAGTGGAGAAAACAAATCCTAAGAAGGGTTGAAGATGCCTTTTTGGTGAAGTCCCCTTGAGTTCTTCATCTTTTCTTAAGGTCCAAGCTTTTCTCCCTTGTTGACTTCTTTTTCTTTTTATTTTTCTCATGTGACTGCTACTGTCTAGATGGAATAATGCCCTACTTATTCCTTTTATAACAAGCTTCTCTTGGAAGCTTTGGTAACATGATACCCTCAAAGCAAGGGACACATGTCAAACTTTTATTCCTCCAAGATACCCATTTGTCCTATATGCTTTATGTTTTTGCTCCAAAGATATATCTTTTCACATGAACCACTTAATCTTTCACTTGACTTATCATTGTACACCATGTGCTCCTTTTTCCAATCCTTCATTGTTGTAGTGTTTCTGTAGCAATGACCAAGACCTGGACTTCTCTAGTTACTTTATCAATCTATATTCTAATTCATAAATAGAATCAGTTTCCTATGAAATAAAACATTTAACATCAATAAAGGATCATTAATTCTACAATTTCACAATTTAGCACACATGAAGTTACTTAATGGAATTTAGACAATGTTCAAGGAAAAATAGAACAAAGTAGTGCTTTAACACATCAAAGAGGGTGAAAATATGTACATAAATAATAGTAAGTTCCATAATTTTCCACTCATATCAACACCCCCAAATCAAAACATTACTAGTCCTTGAGCAATTAGCAAAGAAAAAAGGCTCATAGAAAGGTTTTCTACCCCTTAGACATATGGCAATAAAAGTTTACAATAGGATTCATCAAGTCCCACAAAGGTTGTCTAAGTGTCTTGATCATCTTGGGTAAATATGTGCTAATGGACAATAACTGCTTATATATCAAATGTACAAGTTATCTCAATTTTAACACCTAAGAATAATGTGATTTCAAAAATGAGTTCAACAAACCTCTTTCCTCACAAAAACGTTTGAATACCACCTAATTAGAAATGAGAAGGCGTAATAGGAATCAAGTTTGTAACAGGGGTTTAAAGCATTGTTGCAACACTGCTCTAACTTTSATAAGTACCTCTTCTCTTTTAAAAAAACTTTATGTACATGCGTGCACAACTTTACTCTATAATGTCACAAAGTCTTTCTTGATGCAAAAACTGACATGTTGTGAGGAAGGTATCCTGCTACTTGGTCTGAGTCACAGAAATAAGAGTTGTTATGCATACCCATACCTAATATCACTTTTTGACGCAAAATTACACATGGATAACATGCATAACTTTGGTTACTAGGCAATTAGAGGCATTGGAGTAGTTATTTAAAATGCACAAATAAGTAAAAAAAAAAAAAAAAGGTTCCCCCAAACCTATTCAAAATTTTATTTCAAAAAAATTCACTGCATTTTCAAGACTAAGAAAGGGTTTTCGCGATTTAGTTCCAAAAGAATTTGCAAAGTAAATAAAAATCACATTTGTTTATTAGAAAGATTAGATAAGCAGATATTGTTCAACAATAAGCAAGCCACAACGATACATGGAACTCAAAAATCCAAGGAAATACTAACATTTAACAAATTTTGAACTAAAGATAAAAATCCTTTAATGCTACAACAGCAATGTTGTAGCACTGACCTATTGCAGCAATAAAGTAAAAACAGGGCAGTATGCTCTTAAAGACTCGCACACTACAGAAGTCAGCATACCTACCAAAAATTGATAATGTTGCAACATGGCCATAGAAATGTCGTAGCAGAAACTAAATGAACATAAAAAATAAAAAAAAAAGTAGCATGCCCACAAGACAATCTGCCAACATGATCTCCACAAGAAATTCACTTAAGTCATCAACAACCAAAAACATACGGCATCCACCATAATTAAAACACAATCCAAAAGTAGAGGTCACTGTCCCTTGACCAAAACACTAAAATAAGTACCAGAAAGACGATTAACATACTACCAAAATAAACTAACAGTTCAAAACATAAATCCATACTTTCTAGCATACTAGCAAAGAAATTGTTAAAACTTCCCAAAAACAGTAAATAATTTAAAATAAACTCCCCTTGAGCATGATCGCTGTCCATTCGCTTAGGCTCGATGTCATCATCAGGTGTAGGGTCATCAATAGTTTCCTTAGCCTTCTCGATAATTTGGGAAATTTTAGGAGTTGTTTAGTTGAAATTTTTCGCAATGCTTGCTTCAAAGAAATGTCAAAATCCTTTTTATGCTTTCAGTAAGCCACCTACTGCTCGGTAGCGGGAAATGATCCTTTCTTGTAGCACTGTTCAGTTTGCTATAGTTCATGAACACCCTCCAAGCTGTTATGACTCTAGTGGGAATCAACTCATTCTCATTTGTTATACAATTATCCCCCTTCTTCGGCACACACTGAAAAGGGCTCCTACACAAGCTATCTGAAATAGGATAAATAATGCCTGTATCAAGCCATTTGATAACCTCATTCTTCACAACTTCCTTTATAGTAGGGTTTAGCCTTCTCTGATGCTCCACTAAATTGCTATAGCATTCCTCCAACAAAATTTATGCATACAAAGAAGGGTAATCCCTTAAATATCAGCCATTGTTAATCCTACAGCACTCTTATGCTTTCTCAAAATACTCAACATTAATTCGTCATTCACAAACCCCAAATTAGCAGACATAATAACAGGTAAATTCTCTTCATTTCCTAGATATTTCAAATGAGATGAAAAAGGCTTTAAATCAAGTAAAGAAGGTTGTTCAATAGAGGACTTACATTGAGTTCAGCTTCTTGTAGATGGACTTAGGATCCAAATTGCTTCTCTTGTGTGAAATGAGACCTCTTGGATTCTATCAACTCAGCTAGGTGCTTATCTTCCTTCTTGGCTTGTAGAATTTAGCTAATTCAAAATTTGTCTTATATTTTATTGTTGCTGCAACACTGCTAGAACTTCTTAGCCATTAATAACCATAGAAAATATCCCATTTTCCCATATTTGACCCCTATTTTTGCATATTTTTATGCATTCCCTATTCTTCTATGCTCTTAACCTTTGTAAGTGATCTCATTTTCRAAATAATAAAGGATTAGCACAACAATGAATGCATAATAACTAGAAAAGTAATTTGATAAGTCTAAAAAGTTTAATCCTTGAGAAGGTTTGCACAGTAGAGATGATTGCTACATCCAACATTCAAACTTGCAAGGCACGTGAATGAAAGATAAAGAACAAAGAAGGAGCACGAATCTCTGGCATTTAATGAAGAATCAGAGTAAAAGAAACATAAAGAAAAATGTTGGAGTTGACTTCAAATTATTTTAAAATGTTGAAGTAGAAGAAAAGTAGAGAATACCACATTACAAAAAATGAGTACTACAAGCCGAATGTCGGCTAAGTCAGCAGTCAACTGTCAGAAGGTGAATGCTATATTCTGGCTCTATATAAGGAATAGTTTATTAACATAATGAAAATGAGAGATAATTTTTAGATCTTAGAGTTTATACTAGATTGTTAAGGTTCTCTTCCACAAAAGAAACCATCCCTAGTTAGGATTATCTTGTTTGAATAATAGATTAGCAAAGGATAAGACAAAAGTCCTCCTTATTTAGTTGTAACCTCTTAGCTTTTTCATCTACGAGGTTTTTGAGTTAGACAAGTTTGTTAAAACCTTCCAATCAGTTTTTGTTCATCTTCAAATATGTTTTCTCAAAGTTCTTAGCCATAGACAAAGCTTGACAAAGCTGAATGTCAAACGTTAGGAGTGAGTGTCATTGAGTAAACTCCTTTGAGGCATCAAATGAATCTAGYTCAGGTTAGAAAGCCAAAAGCTTACTCTAACCCGTAAAGAAACTTAACAGTAGCAAAGAAAGTAACCAGCATTATTACCATAGGCATGTGGTAAATGTGCAAGGTGAATTCTGCAAAAGGATTTGAGAAGGGTTAAGGGAACAAAAATCCCAATGTGCCTAGTAGCTTGTTGCTATAGCATTTAGGAATTTAGTTGAGATAAGGACACTTATCTTCTAAGGGTGAGACTAAAATAGCATTCGTGGAACTGTAGTAAAGATTACCATAGATATATGGATAAGTATTCCTACAACCCATATTTTTGCACACTGAGCGATGTTATGTAAGACAATTATGCTCAATAGTGCTACAGCATTCATACTGACTCTAACTTTTATTGTATTGTTACTAACCTAACTTTTACTTTTAAGCTTAAGCTTTTAGTCTTTACTTCAATTATTTAATTTATGCTTTTTGTCTTTTTTTAGTTATTTATTTTACATTACTCTTTATTATTGAACATTGTTGATGCTATATCATAATTGTTTCTTTAGCAAAAGTTTACTACATTGTGTCTTTCATTAAACTATTCTCGCGGAATCGATATTCTAACCATTCTTTCTACTTTTGGGCTACGTATCCTTGCACGTGTTTTAGTTTAATCACAATCAAATTAGACCCCAATAGCCACCAAATAATAAACCACATCATTGGAAGAACACTCTTCAACCTCATTAGGAAGTCTTATGGCATTAAGGACGTTGAAGGTTACTTCTTGATCATGCACTGTCATGGTTAACTTCCCTTTTTGTATATCAATCAAGGCACTTTTGGTTGCAAGAAATGGCCAACCAGAAATAATGGGGACTTCTTTGTCCCCCTTATAATCAAGCACAATACAGTCAACGGAAAGATCAATTTGTCAACCTTCACCAAGATAATTCTTCAAAATACTACCTCCAAAATTGAAGGATCCTAGAAGTTTCACCATATCTTGTTTGATTGAAAATTCTTACCGTGGGAGAGTGCTTTATGATCTRAGGGCTAGCATTAACTTATGCCTCCGTCCATATTCAAGCAACTTGGAATCGAAGAAGCAAGGCCAACAACAGTCACTTTATAGCTAGCAGATYGTACCTATATATAACTTGAAGGAAAAATTGATGATGTATTAGTTCAAGTTGAAAATTTCCTTTCTCCAGTGGATTTCATAATCCTGGATTATGAGGCTGACAAGGATGTTCACATCATTTTTGGAGGGCCCTTCTTGGCTACTGGAAGACCAATTATTGATGTCCATAAAGAAGAATTAACGATGAGGCTTGATGACTAACAGTTCACCTTCAACATGTTCCAGGCATTGAATTTCCCTGATGACAGAAGAGTGTTTGACACTAAAGGATGTTGAGCACATGGATGCAAAGCACATTGAAGAATGCTACATCATTATACACTCAGGTGAAGAAGAAGATAATTATGCTAAGAGTGAATGTTCAGATTATGATGCAGCATTGGCTTGGGTGAACTTTCAGCAAACATTTGAAGAGTTGGCCAAAGATTTGAATTATTAGATTTATCTCAAAGGAGTGTTCATCCCCTCAAACCATCAATTAAAAGCCCAAAACATTGGAGGAGAAAGCACTACTATCACACCTTAAATATGCTTACTTGGGTGAAATAAGAAGTTACCAATAATTATTTTTGCAGCATTGGGAGAACAAAAGGAGAATCAACTCCTTTCTGCTCTGAGAAGTCAAAAGAAAGCTTTCAAATGGACAATTGTACACATAAAATGAATCAGTCCTACAACATACATGATAAGATCATCCTAGACGAAAGCTGTACTAATTYTGTGGAGCCACAAAGAAGACTCAATTCCATCATGAAGGAACTTGTTAAAAAGGAAATCATCAAATGGTTGGATGCTAGAATAATCTATCCAATCTCAGACAGCCAATGGGTGAATCCAATTTAGTGTGTCCCAGAAGAAAGAGGAGTAATAGTGGTGCGAATGAGAAAAATGAATTGATACCAGCAAGAACTGTAACCGATTGGAGAGTATGCATGGACTACAGAAAATTCAATAAAGCTACAAGGAAGGATCACTTCCTTTTACCAATGCATTGAACAAATGCTAGATAGACTATCAGGGAGAGATTATTACCGTTTTCTTGATGGTACTCTGGGTACAACCAAATTGCTATAGCATCTGAAGACTAGGAGAAAACCACATTTACTTATCCATATGGAACTCTTTCATTTCGATGGATGCCCTTTGGACTCTGTAATGCTCTAGTAACATTCCAGAGGTGCATGATGGCAATTTTTACTGATATGGTAGAAATGACTTTGGAAGTTTTCATGAACAATTTCTTTGTTTTCAGAGAAGTATTTGATAACTTCTTAGACAATCTAGAAAAAGTAAGACGAGATGCAAGAAGACCAACCTGGTGCTAAACTGGGAGAAATCCCATTTCATGGTAAAAGAAGGCATAGTGTTGGGATATCATATTTCAAAAGAGGGAACGGAAGTTGACAAGGCAAAAGTTGAAGTCATTCAAAAGCTACCCCAACCATTTATTGTGAAAAGTATCAGGAGTTTTCTTAGCCATAACAGTTTTTACAAAACATTCATCAAAGTTTTTTCAAGGACTACAACATAACACTCCGTTCATCTTTGATGAGTGCTGTAGCAACGCATTTGAGTAGTTTAAATAGGCACTAGTCTCAACCCTATCATCATATCACAAATTGGACATTGCCATTTGATGTAATGTGTGATGCAAGTAATTATGCAATAGGTGTAGTTCTTGGTCAAAGAAGAAAGAAGTTGTTTCATCCTATTTGCTATGCAAGCAAAACTATTAATGAGGAACAACAAAACTACACCACCACCAAGAAAGAATTGCTTGCAGTAGTATTTGCATTTGAGAAATTCTGAGCATATCTGGTAGGTTCACTGACCATTCAACAATTAAGTATCTCATCTCAAAGAAGAATGCTAAACCAAGGTTGATAAGGTGGATACTATTGTTGCCAGAGTTTGTTTTGAAAGTTAAGGACAATAAAGGGACTGAGAACTAAGTAGTTGATCACTTATCCAGACCAGAGAAGGAAGAGAAGGATGCTCAGGTGCTGATAGACAGAATCATATAATCAATAAAGCTTCACTCATGCAAGCATACATGGTCTACAAATAATATAGAGTGAATAAGAAYATCATCCCACAAGGGTTGTTAGCTTAAATATGATGGTTTAAATTCCTGATAAAATCGAATAGCTATTGATGGTTGTGATGAGAATAAGTAAAATAATCTAAAATTATCTAATTACGAAGATTCGAGAACAAATCACAGCAATCGCATGCATGAGATGATTAAGAGCTTAAAAGTAAATTAGAGTTAAGAATTCCCAATGTACTAATGTCCAAGAAGTCAAAACATCAATGCTGCAGAATCAATGCTACAACAATYGTAGCAAAGGTAATACATTAATGTAGCATTATCAACCCTACAGTAATGACGGAATAAAGGTTTAGCTACAGTAACAATGTAAATCGAGATACAAAATGACCTCACCCTTTCAATTTGTGGTCTTATTCCTATTTCACTAAGTTGTTCTACCTATCTGAGTTACTAGCTTAAGGAACACGAAGAAATGTTCAAGTCTCATATGATTTTTTTGGGTTGAATATAGATGTCTTCAATATTCCATGGCATTTCCTAAGATATTAATCCTTATCTCAAGATATCTAATCCCACATCTACTCAAGTTTTTCACTTCTTTTACTACCTTTCAAAGTTTAAGAAGCTCACTCAAACATTATTTATRGCCACAAAACAGTGAATGTAAACAATTAACATCCTTGAGTAAAGCATTTATAAAGAGCAAACCTTGCTCAAATCATTCAATAAAATATTTTGTACATTAGTTTATTAAAGCTCTAACTTCTAAGAAGTTAGTTCATGCTCTTAGATGTAAGAAAATACATAATGTGAAAGCTTAACATCTCAAAATACATCTCAAAATGATCACTAAGAAAAGGAGAAACAAAGCCTAAAAAGGATGACCAATAGTGAAGTCCTCCTCGAGTTCTTCTTCTTCTTCTTCCAAGCATCTGCTCTTTTTGCTCCCCTCTCTCCTATTTTTAGCCTTTTCTCCTCTGTGTAGCCGAATGGCTATGTACTCTCTTTCCTTCGCTTTTTGTCATATGAAGCTTCCTTGGGAAGCTTGGCAAAAAGTAGTTAGCCACTTGTYAAGCTTTGAATGGATAAAAGGCCCACTAGTACAACATGACTTTTTTTGTCTCCTACTTTATGCCTTTTTGGCCCAAATAAATTCCCTTAAATTAAGGCCCTAGGGCTTCTGAATTTCTGAAGAAACTAGCTTTCTGCTTTTGGTTTCTCGATTGTCATGCTGCTCCTATTCAATCTCTATTGCTGCAATACCGCATTTCTACAATAATGAACAATCTTTTACTTCTTCATCAAGTATCTTCTATTTCATTTATAGAATCCTTTTTCCTACAGAAAAGGCATTTTACCTTAGCAATTGCACATTAATTCTATAATTTCATAATATTACATAAATAAAGTCACTTCATTAAATTTAAGCAATGTTCTAGTACAAAGTAGTACTGAATCATATTAAAATGGGTGAAAAAATGTGCACATAATTAATAGTAAAATGAATGGGTTTTCACACACATCAGGTGCAAATTGCTGAATCATTCCCTAATGAGTAAATTCTAGCTATCTCAAATGCTATAGCACCATGGTATCCCGACGTTGTCAACTATTTGGTCAGTGAAAAAAATCTCCTAGACTATATAGGCAGCAGTTAAAGAAATTTGTGCATGATGCAAAGTTCAATTATTAGGAAGTACCCATCATGYTCAAATGTTATGTTGATCAAATTTTAAGAAGATATGCTGCTGATGAAGATGCARAGTTTGCTAAACATTGTCAAGTTGCACCATATGGAGGACATTTTGGAGGAACCCGAAATGCAGCAATAGTATTGCAAGCTGGTTATTATTGGCCAACATTGTTTAAGGATGTTTATGAGTTTTTTAAGACCAATGATATATGCCAGCAAATAGGCAACATTTCACAAAGGCATGAGATACCCTTGAACAACATTTTGGAGGTTGAACTTTTTGATGTATGGGGAATCGGCTTCACAGGGTCATTTCAAAACTCTTTTCAAAATACTTATAATTTGGTGCCTGTGGATTACATGTCCAAATGGATTGAAGCTRTAGTATTGCAGACCAAAGATGCTAAGGCATTGGTTAAATTTCTTCCAAATAACATCTTTTCTWGATTTGGTACACCGAGGGCATTGATCAGYRATAAAGGAACATATATTTGCAATAAAGCGATGGAGAAGATACTAGCTAAATATGGATGTGAGACATAAAATTGCTACACCGTATCATTCGCAGACTAATAGACAGGCATAAATTTCCAAYTGACAGATCAAAAGAATCTTGGAGAAAATTGTGAGCCCAAACAGAAAAGAYTAGTCTTTAARGTTGGACAAGACATTATGGACATAGAAGACAACATTCAAAACACCATTGGGAATATCCCCTTTTAGATCAATCTAAGGGAAGGCCTATTCCATTTGAATTGGAACACAAGGTGTAATGGATAATCAAGGCATTGAATGTGGATTTAAAGATGGCTAGTCAAGAAAAAATGCTACACTTCATAAGATGGATGAATCCAAAAATGCTGCTTATGAGAATGCAAGAATATACAAGGAAAAGACCAACATATGGCATGATCAGAAAAATTTGAAAAGGGAATTCAAGAAAGAACAACAAGTGCTACTATTCAATTCTAGATTCGAGTTATTCCCTAGAAAATTGAAATCTAGATGGTCAGGTCCGTTTGAGGTCATTAAATTACATCCTTATGGAGCAGTAGAATTAAAGGATGAGAAGAGTGGAAATACATTTCATATAAATAGGCAGAGGCTGAAGCATTACCAAGTTGGAGAGCAAAAGGGAGAAAGGTCATTCATAATATTCATAAAAACATAGTAATGCTACARCAARGTCAGGCAGATGAATATAAACCAAGTGCTATAGAGAGGCAGCCCATGAGTAAACATTTATTTCTTTTCGTTTGATTGCTTTTTATTCTTGTAATATCCGAGATTTATTTTCATTTTTACGAACTTTATATAATTATATAATTTATATTCTGATCCACTAATTAGTTATATTCATAATTATTAGTGATTTGATTATTTTACAGCGAAAGGACTTGGAGGCTGTAAAGTCCGATGTGCCAATTAAAAATAAATTATTATTTCCCCGACTGATTATTTATTTTTGCATTATTATGTGCATATATTTATTTAAATGTGAAATTTTATTAGTTTAATTTAATTTGAATTTTCTTAGCTAATTAATTTAGGGTTGACCCGTTAGAGTCAGTTCTCTTCTTATTCGAACCTAAAACTGAGTTTAGAGTTCGATTTTTGGGCCAGAAGAAAACTAATAGACCTTGATTCAGTTGGGCTTAGTTGGTTAAGAAATAAAAGTGGCCCAGGAAGGAATTCTGGTTACACTTAAGTTAGTTTAAAAAAAACTATTTAATTTGAAGATGATTGTTCATCGTCTTCAGCCAAAGGAACCCTAACACTAAAACTCCCGCTGCCTCCTCCTCCCTTTACCTATCCCGACGTCAGCCTCTCATCTCCTATCTCTCTTCTCACTCTCTGTCTCTCTCTCTCCCCCCTTGCTTGACACTCGTCCTTCAAAGTTTTAGACCGGAGCTACTGTCTTTTTATTCCTGCATCTCTGCCATCGAAAGCCAATCTTTGCATACACTAGTCGTTGTTTTGCTTTCTTGTCGTTGATTGTCACCAAGTCACCATCCGCACGCATTTCGCGATAGGATCTCACCTGCAATTTGCCGTCCAGAACTAGGCACGTCACTGTTACTGCTGCTTGGGTCTACAGCTATTTGGAGAAAGCTGCTGTGTGACCACTATTGCTCGGCCAGATCTGCGAGCATTGCCACTTGCCGTTCTGCTCGTCGTCCGATTGTTTCTCATTGGAGTTCGTAACCGGAACTCACTACTCGATTAGAAAACGGAATTGCCCAGAGGAATTTGCCCAAGGGGCCCAAGTGACCAAGTGCCTAGACACCGTGCGCTGGAGCTAGTTACGCGCGCAGCACATGCACGACCAAAACTGCTATTTGCACACCCGAAGCGTATTCCTTTCTCGAGCGAGATTGACGCTATTACATCTTAAACTCGATACCACACTTTGGGTTTGGGATTCAAGGTGAATCTTTAGTTCTTTATTTAAATTAACCGAATGGCCTAGGTTTTGTATTATATAACAATAATTAAGGAAAAATATGGAATATGTTTAATGTGAAATTTAAGTTAGTATTGACAAAGTAAAAGGAGAATATAATTCTAGAAATATGTTGGAATATAATTTAGGGTGTATTTGTATGATAAAGTAATGTATATTGTGATTGTATTATTATTATTACTGTTGTTTTAAGAACGATTAAGAGTCATGAAATTAACTTATACTCTTAGTGGTCCGATTATTATCGGCGTGGAATTTAAATTCGAAAATTATTGGTTAATGTCACCCATATGAAAAATGAAGAACGTATTAATGGTTAACACATATGTTAAATGAATGTATTTGGTTAAACAAATTCAGTGAATATTCTTTGTGTAATAATATTAGGATAATTGTGGCACATTGATGTTGTGGGCAACCAAGGCACCCTACTAGGGATTTAAAGTAAACAAATTTACTAAGGATTACATGTAAGTGTATCTCTTTCTTTTTATGCAAGTAAACTCCCTCATTTTCATTTATTGTAGTGAATGTGTATTGTTATTATGATTGAATCTCTACGTGAATTGAATGTGAGTTCATGGTTTATATTAAAGTAAGCAAGTATATTGTTATTATGATTTAATTACACTTATGAGTTACATTGTGATATTAWTTTCAATATGTGAATTTACTACTCATTGACATGTTAGAAATTTTAAGTTAAGAGTTCATGTGCTCCATGATCATGAGCATATAGTTTGCAGTAGTTGCACATTCTCTAGAATGGMCATAATCATACATTCAAGAAAGGAAATGTTTTAAAGAATGAAATTTTGGAAAAGAAAATGTTTTGAGGAATGAAGTTTGGAAAAATGTTATTTTTATGATGAATGATTTCTAAACGTTAAGGATTTTGAAAAGGGTGCAAAGCCTAGAACATGAAAGGTGCGAGTGGGAAATGGGGCATGGGGGACCGCCGCACCAGACCTAACCCTCTTGTAGGGTGAGAATTCATGTGTTATTCACGTCTTATGAGGTGATGTTCAGGAAAAGATTAAGTTATGTTAATTACTTTGTAGTTCTACCGGTAGAATGTGATCGGGTTCTAAATAATAATTGCCTACTATAGAGCTTAATGGCTAGGCGTTACACCAGGTGAGCTCATGATTTGAAAAGAAATTTTTTGAAAAGAACTAGCAAAGTGAATTTTTGAACTTCATGACATATAGTGCATAACACATGCATTCATACATGAGATTTGTTTACTGAGCTTAGTAGCTCATTTCATTTTCTCTTGTTTTACATTTCACGTGATGACTAGTTAGATGGTGTGTGGAGATAGTTCGAGAGCTGACTTTGATACCCAAGAGTCAATTATGTTAATTAAATTTTCTATTGACTTATGAACTTGTTGAATGTTTAAATTTTATTCGTTTATTTTCAAAAGCTTCAGCTGGATTTTAAATATATGAGTATTTAGCTAGTAATTTATATTATTGGGGTCTGAGGTGATTTCAGTATATGTGGAGTATTAGAATGTTTGGTGGGAAATTTTCTGATTGTTTACAGGGTGGATATGTTGGTATTACATAGGAAAATCTGTCGAAAGTATTAAAATATCTAAATTTTTATTTTCCCCAATTTTCGTAATATATATAAGGGTAAAGGGGTAACATTCCCAAGTTAAGATAGTTTCTAATCTAGGGATGTTACAATTCTCTTTACTTTGTTTTAATTCACTTTAGATTCATTCACTTTTGAGGGGAAGAATGCTACTCTGCACCAGATTCTTGTCTACTATGTAAGAATTTGGATCAACCACATCAATAGAAGGTACAAGTTAAGAAAGACATAGTGCAAATTGATTCAGTAGATATTCTGATAGCAATCAAAGGCTAGGGAAAGGCCACGTCAACAGTCGCAATACTACAAAAGAGTATGAAACAGGTGGTAGCATCCCTAATAGGAACTTTACTTCAACACTCAAAGCAAGCGTTGCTTCCCTCGGGAACCCAAAAACTATGGTAAGTGATTAAAACAACMATTAGGTTTTCAACCGTCGAACCCTTTTAGTAGAAGTTCCTCTCAGATCTAAATAAGAATTCATATTTGCAAAAGGACATCTCAAAGTTAACCAACAGTCTAAGGAAGAAAAAGAAACCCTAAGTAGCAAACCTACAAAAATGGTGAGAAAACTTGCTACCACTCTGAAAACGTTGACACCTTTGCCCAGGTTTGTCACTGAGGAAGTAGGAAAACAGTTTGGAGAAAACTTCAAGAAGAAGAGTTTACTTTTGGAGAAAGGTTTCCACTTCATGAAGGAATCAACTGATCGAAAGTGTGAAGAAAGGAATTGCATATCAAGTGGAAAAAGTTCTCACAGCATCCAGACGATCCAATCCTCAACTTGGTCGAGGAATTCTATTCTAACTTGGGTGATATCAAAGAAGGCCAGTCACAGTGAGAGGTGTAGCAGTTAAGATCGAGTCATAAGCTATCAATAAAATCTAAGGACTTCCAGATTGCAACTCTGACCATGAGAAGTTCATGCTAGAGGTGGATGATGACAGCAATGAGAAGATCCTCAAAAAGCTAACTATAGAAGAAACGAAGTGGAAGATTTGGTCTACTGGTGCAAAGACTATTTTGAGGTCCTCACTCATCCCTCTTGCCAAAATCTAGTAGCATTTTCTTAATTCTGAAATCCTCCCTGCCCCTCATGATTACACTATATTCCATGAAAGAATGATGTTTTTATACTCAATTTTATAGATGTTGGATGTTTGATTTTTGCTGAGATATGTGCATATGGAGAAAAGAGAGAAGGAGAGCTTTTGTGCAGCAAGTTGGAATTATCATTGACCTAGAGGAAGAAAAAATAAAGAATTTTGCTCCAATCAATGAGTATGCTATAGCACAAATATGCAAAGAAGTAGGGGAACCTTGACCACTAGCCACTAGAAAACGCTTATCCACTCTTTCTGAGTTGATGAAAGAAAAAAAATTTGAGAAAGAGGATGATGCAGAGAAAGGAGATTACGTTGAAAGAAAAGAGGACATTAAGAAGGATGAAGCTAATGAAAAAGAGATGGAGATTGAAAACGGGGAACAATAGAGCAATGAACTTTCATAGATTACAAAAATACTATCTAAGCTACAGCAATCCCAATCCCTATTATAGGAATATATGACTAAGTTTTGGGTTCGTGTGGAAGAAAAGGATGCGGTTAATTGGCTTAACATGGCAAAGGAATTAAAGGTGAAGAACACACATGCCCATCCAACATTTCCCTAGAATTGCTACCAGAAATAGAGAATGATGAGACAAAGGATGATGCTAAGACAGAGCAACCGAGCAAAGCCAGCAATTGACTTATGCATGCTTGTACAACCCTCAGGGCTACGTGAGCCCTTTTTCTGAATTTGTTGAATCTTGGTGATGTTGAAACAATGACATTTTGTTGAATTTTTTTTTTTCTATTTTGTATCATTTTCTATTTAATTTTAGTAAGTTTGATGATTTAAATGCTTAATATTTATTTATAGTAATTTATTTTTGATAGTTTGATCATTTTGAAATCATGCTATGTTTTTGCTTTGCTATAGCATAAAATTGATCTACTGAGTATATTTTGAATTAGGTGAATCATGTTAACATGTTTGAAGTAAAATAGCAAGTTGGTTAATCATAGAAAAAGTAGAGGTGTTATTTCATGACACATTGAATAAAATTTCTATTAAAACACATTTTTTCTTTAATTAACTAGAAGGGTTTAAGCATCGAATTTAGACTTGGGAATTTTCCTTAGGATCTCTTTTGCTGTGATTCATTTTGAGGAAAGATAATTTTCAAATAAGTTTGGGGGAAGGAAAAGAGAAAAAGGCCTAAATAAAACTACAATGTTTAGTACCTAAGTAACCAAAAGCATTCATGTTACCCATGTTTGATTTTGCGTCAAAAGGGGAACAAAATATGAGTATGCTGCAACAATTCGTAAGTTGTGACATGTTCTGAGTAACCAGGAACACTTATGTACCCCATGTATGCTGTTGTGTTAAAAAGCACTAAGTGACACCAAAGAATAATCTATAAAAAGCCTAAGTTTTGAAAGTCAATTTCTATATCAAAACCCCATTGTTTTAATTTTGAATTCTCTTGATCAAATCCATATCTTTATACATCGAGGTCGCTGTCTTAAAAATTTCATGGGTTAAATTCATTGCTACTGCAACAAGCCTGATGAATTGAAAAATTATAAAAATATGAGTTGACTTACTCTTATTCCCCACTAAGCACAAACAACTTGTACTTGATTCTTTTATCACCGCTCTTGCTATTTTTTGATTTCTTTTGATGCATGACAAACCCAAGGAGATTGACTAAGTAGGAAACAATTGCTACAGCAATGCTCAAGGACTAGCAATAATTTAAGTTTGGGGGTGATAACCATAGAAAATATCCTATTTTATCCCCTATTTTTGCTTATTTTTACACATTCTCTACTCTTCTAAGCTCTTAACCTTGGCAAGTGATCTCATTTTCGACATACTTAAGGATCAAAACAGCATTGAATGCATATTACCCAGAAAAGTACTTGGATAAGTCTAAAAAGCTTAATCCTTGAAAAGGTTTATAGAATAGAGAGGATTGCTACAACATTCAAGCTTGTGAGCAACGGGAATGAAAGGCAAAGAACAAATAAGGAAGACAAATTTCTAGCATTTAATGAAGAATCAGAGTGAAAGAAACATAAAGGAAATGTCGTAGTTGTCTTAAAATTATTTTCTGAAATGTTGAAGAAGGAGAAAAGTAGAAAGGACCACATTACAAAAAATGAGCACTACAAGCTGGATTTTGGCTGAGTCAGCAATCAACTATCAGAAGATCAAAGATATAGAGTCACTAACTCAACAACATTCTGCTCAATATAAGGAACAGTTGATCAACATAATGAAAACGGGAGATAGTTTTAGTTCTTTCGAGTTTAGACTAGATTGTTAAGCCTCTTGTCGATAGAAAAACCATCCCTAGTTAGGATTATCTAATTTTAATCATAGATTAACAAAGGATAAGAAGAATGTCCTCCTTATTTAGTTGTAACCTCCTAGCATTTTAATTTACAAGGTTTTTGAGTTAGTCAAGTTTGTTAAAAGCTTCTACTCAATTCTTGTTCATCTTCAAATATGTTTCCTCAAAGTTCTTAGCCATAGACAAAGCTTGACAAAGCTGAATGTCAATAGTTAGAAGTGAGTGTCATTAAGTAAACGCCTTTGAGACATCAAATGAATCCAATTCGGGATAGAAAAATAAAAGCTTACTCTAACCCTTAAAGGAACCCAATAGTAGCAAAGAAAGTAACCAACAATACTGTCATAGGCATGAGGTAAATGTGCAAGGTCAAATCTGCAAAAAGAGTTGCAAAGGGATAAGAAAGCAAAAATCCCAAGGCTCCAAGTAACTTGTCGCTGTAGCATTTAGGAATCCGGTTGAGATAAGGATACTTATCTTCTGAGAAGAGATTAAGCCAGCATTCATGGAATTGCTGTAAAGATTACCGTAGACATATGGATAAGTGTTCTTACATCCCATACATTTGCACATCGAGAGATACTGTGTAAGACATTACATAATTATGCTCAATAGTGCCATAGCATTCATATCGACTCTAACTTTTACTTTCTTGTCACTAACCTAATTTTTACTGCTTTTAGTCTTTTACTTTTAATTAAGCTTTTAGTCTTTAATTCAGTTATTTACTTCACGATTTATGTCTTTATTTCAATTATTTTATTTTACATTACTCTTTATTATTGAACATTGTTGATGCTACATCATAATTGTTTCTTTAATGAAAGTTTAACACATTGTGCCTTTCATTAAACTATCCTCTTGGATCGACATTCTACTTATTCTTACTACTTTTGGGCYGCATATACTTGCATTTGTGTTAATGTTGGGGTGCAATTTGATTCGATTAAACTAACACACATGCAAATATACACGGCCCAAAAGTAGTAAGCATGAGTAGAGTATCGATTTCACGAGTATAGTTCAATAATAAAAAGGCACAATTAAACTTTCGTTAAAGAAATAGTTGTGATTTAGCATTGGTAATACCAAATAATAAAGAGCAACATAAAGTAAATATTGAAACTAAATAACTAAAGTAAAGACAAAAAGCTTAAATTAAAGATAAAAGACTAAAAGCTGCAAAAGTTAGGTTAGTAACAAGAAAATAAAAGTTAGAGTTAGTGTTGTATGTTGTAGCATAGGCAGGTAGATTTCTAGTGATGTCTCTCACACAAAGCCTAGTATTGTTCGACTCTTGGACAAGTAAGATGACTAAACTATATATCTTTGAGAATCCTCGTTACAATGTCTCATTTCTAAACAAACTTTCCTTAGTAGAGTAAGTCTCCTTAGCTCTACTAAGTACTTAGATTGTTGTCTCAAAAGAGCTTTATAGGGCTCAAAGTTTACTGTTCCTTAAACCCTAAGTAATACTCTAGCTTATTTCACTTAGAGTATTAACCATATATCTATGGCAGTGACTCTTATCTACTCTCCAATTGCTGTTGAGTTCCAAAAAAGGCAAGACAAGTTTGTAACTTCCTCAACCCTTAATTGATCCTTTTTATGTCTAAAATGGTTTTACTCAAAAACTAACTTCCAACTATTAACTAATAGCTTTTTCAAGCTTTGTTCATAGCTAAGAAGCTTGGGAGAACAAAATCAAAGATGAACATAAATTGACTTGAAACTTTCAATAACTTGAAATAACTAGGAAACTTTGTAGATTAAAATGCTGAAAGAGTACAACTAAACTAAGAGGACTTTCACCTTCTCCTTTCCTAATCTATATTTAAAGTAAGATAACTCTAACTAAGAATGGTTCCTTCTGTCAAAGAGAACCCTAACTGCCTCAACTCTAAGAACTACAACTATGAACCATAGAAAAAGTAACTACAACGTCATCCTTCTTGTTGATCAATTGATCCTTTTATAGACCCAAAATGCTATTGAGTTGGCGATGCTGCAACTTTTAGCCTCTCACAGTCAATTGCCAACATTCATCTTGTAGCCACTGCTTTTCTTCTGCTTCAACACTTTGAGAAATATTTTGAAGTCAAATCCGATATTTTCCTTTATGTCATTTTCACCTTGATTGTTCATTAAATGTTGTAGATACACCCTTTCTCTTTGTTCCACGTGTCTCAAGATATCTTGTCATAAGCTCTAATGCTGTAGCATTGCTGTATTTTGTGAAAATCATCCTTTAAGACTAAGCCTTTTAGTGGCAATAAAGAAGTTTTAAGACCAATTAAAGATGTTAACACACCCATTCTTGATCAAACTAAAACTAAGCTAAAAACTAGCAATTACTATGATAATGCACAAAATATCACGTAAAACTTRGATAAAATAGGGATTAAAATGGGATACTTTCACAACGTATYAGTTAGTTTAATCATAATCAGATT
This sequence comes from Rhazya stricta, assembly GCA_001752375.1. NCBI lineage: Eukaryota > Viridiplantae > Streptophyta > Magnoliopsida > Gentianales > Apocynaceae > Rhazya > Rhazya stricta. Next base: position 225,064 of record MEJB01000015.1, read on the forward strand.
AGACCCCAACATGACCAAAGAACTCATTGGAAGAACACTCTTCAACATCATTAGGATATCTAATGGCATTGAGGACAATGAAGGCTAGTTCTTGATCATGCATTCTCATGGTTAACTCCCTCTTTTGTACATCAATCAATGCTCTTCTTGTTGCAACAAATGGCCATCCAAGAATAATGGGACTTCTTTATCCGCCTCATATTCAAGCACAATAAAGTCAACCGGAAAGATAACCTTGTCAACCTTCACCAAGATATACTCTATCTTTCCGTCCGGAAAAGCAAAAGACCAATCTGCAAGTTGTAGAGTGACTATGCTAGGTCTAGCTTCTCCACTTCGAGCTTCCTGAAAACTGACATGGGTATAAGATTGATGCTAGCACCAAGATCACATAAAGTTCTGCAACTATAAGTGTTTCCAATAGTACATAGAATGGTAAAGCTACCCGGATCCTTCAACTTCCTGGGCAATTTATTCTGCAATATAGAGTTGCACTCCTTAGTCAAAGTTGTTGTGTCATAATCCATGAATCTTCTCTTCTTTGTCAAAATATCATTTATGACCTTCACATAATTTGGCATTTGCTCAAAAGCTTCCAAAAGAGAGATATTAATATGAAGTTTCTTTAAGACATCAACCAATTTATTAAACTTGTTATCCTCATGCTTTTTCTRAAATCATTGAAGGAAGGGCAACATTGGAATAATTGGCTGAATTTCTATTTTTTCTAGTGGTGATGCTACAGCATTTTTGTAGTGACGTGGGTGCAAACCAACTATTTTCAAGGCTGACATATTATGAAATCCTTCCCATTTTTCTTGCAATAGTGTTTGATTCTATCATTTTTAACCTAAATAATGTTAGAGATTCATTTTGGTGATAATTTGATGTGACTATGCTAAATTTCTATTTTCATAGGCCTTTATTCAGTAAGGAATGGTTAATTTTGCAAGAATATGAATCGTGTATAGTATAGCATGATTACTGGTAATTGCTAAACAAGAGTCAAAGATTAATCAGCATGGTCAACATCAATGTTATATCGATGTTGTAGAAAGGACTGTTATTTCGGATGCTTAGGTGGTGCGCAAACAAAAGAATATGGGAAGGAGGAATGAAAGCTGAGGGAATCATTGACTACTAGGTGGATTCTGCTATCTGATGGAAAAAGCAAAAAGAAAGCACAAAGCAGAAATACTTTTGAACCAATGAGGAAGGGATAAGTTTAAAGCAAAAGACATAAAGTGCTTTTTGCATATATAAAAGGCAATTTTTAGAGTGGGATTAGGGCGAACTTCCTTTTTTATTTCTATAATTRAGCAGCAACCAAGAGGAGGATTTCAATGGAACAGCAAACCGGAAGGAAGAAGATATACTTGAAAGGGCCGGTTGAGTTGGAAGAGTTCAAGAACCTCAACAAAAAGGTCACCACCTTTAGCATATTTCCTATTCTATTTTAGTTTACTAATGTTCCATGTTGCAAACTACAGTTGTAATGGTTTTTGTAATTGGAAACATGAGCTAAGTTTATTTTAGGTGAGATTATTGATGAACCTTAGTATTTGATGTGTTAACAAATGTATTTGTGAAATATATTTGATAATGCTTCATGCAATGCTATAGACTGTTGTACATTTATTGCTGATTGATCATCTGTGATAAATGATTTAACTACTCGTAGGTTAGAAAATAATAGAGTAGTGGATCTATTGCATGAATGTGAGTATTGGGGTTTTCATTTATGACTACTATAGAAATATAGGTTTAGCTCACAAAACCAATGAGACTAGGTTATGAAGCATTCTGGTAGTAATAAAATGGATAGCCCGAGAGGGTATAGAACTTACTGATATCAAGATAATATCCAATAGATTGGAAAGTTGAGGTGTTGTTAGGTCTCTGTTTACATGGTTTATGATATACTTTGCTATTGCAGTAATGTTATGGTAGGAATGCTATAGCATTATTCAGTTATTTCTGAGCTATCGATACTTAGGGGATTATGTGATCTTAACTACCTTAAGACCCTTGATATTTATTTGCATGACTTTGTTGTTACGATCAATTACATTATTTTTGTGGCCCTCCCTCCCCTAGGTTCCATTATGGGGGTCTCCTGCCTCTCGGCAGTCAATACCGTTGAACATTCAAAGCAACTAAAACTCCTCAAATAAAATATAGACGTCTTAATAAGTACATAATCTTACAATATCAAACTCCACGGTAGTCAATATAGTTGAACATTCAAAGCAACTAAAACTCCTCAAATAAAATATAGACGTCTTACTAAGTGCATAATCTTATAATATCAAACTCCAAGATATCCTGAACTAAACTCCATAGAACAATCCCCAAAATGTGATAGTACAACTTCCAAACGACATTACAAATGCTATACCTATTACAAAACTATATATATTTGTAGCTGTCACTAAAATATGTGGAAATAGAGTAAGCTAGGCTCAGTGAGTCCTATGTGGTGCGTGAAAGTGTATTTTAGCAAAGAAAAACTTTCTGGAAAGAAGTTAGCATAAAATTGAGTAAAGAAAACGTCAGATAATTGTTGTTCATATGATTTTCTTTAACGTAGTATAGTAATACTTCATTTAGGAAAATGATGCATTTCTGGAAACAAATCAAGTATAGAATGCAATTCTATAAACAGTTGAATAAGAAATGCATTGCCTAAAAACGTATTAAATCATACAGATCATTTCATGAACAAGATAGTGTTAGAGAGCACAAATAGGAACTGTAGGAATATTCATTATGGGGTCAATAAACTAGCCTTATCACTTTGTATGCACATATGGCTTTCAACCGCACTCCGTGAACAATAAAATAAGCTATCTATCTGAGGTTATAGGAGTTAGTCGCCCCCATGTTAAACCTCCTAACCAAGGGTATGAGTATCCAATATTACCGTTTGTAGCTAATAGCGTAATTGTCCCCCCGAATGAACCCGGCTTGCTATAGATACGATCCACTGGTATTGGCCATTTGGCAACTCTCGAAGCACTGTCGTCCAAGCAGAATAAGAGGGCCTCACATTGGGAACCAGCTAAGTGCAGGACTTTCCTCTGCAGGACTAGTACTTAGAGTCACCGACTGAGTACTCCGCATCACAATACATAGTCCAAGATTGTATAAATAAAAATGCTCGATGCATGATAAAATCCATGATCAATACAATGTCAAGTATGAAAATAGTTAATTGATGCCAAAGTCCAAGTCCGTTTCAATAATAAGCTTGATGCACAAGTAAATCAATGAAATCTTGGAACCCATGATTAATAGAATTCYAATTTGAAAAATAACCATTAGGTATCCAAAACCATGTTTTCATGTCAATCGAGTACACGTATTATTTGAATAGAATAATTCATGTGATAAATCATGCCAATATTAAATTTATAGTGCATAAAAGTGCATTTAGAATTAGCATGTACAACAGTACTCCGAAAGAGTTTGAAAGGTATTCTTGTTTAAAACATTCGAAAGGATTTGAAAACATCTTTCTAGAGTACAATATACAAAAACACATATTTTAGGATGTTTATAAATCAGAAGGACTCAAGTCAAAATAATTGAGAATATTTAAAAACTTATCTAGGGCATAAAATCGCCCGTTCTTGGAACTTTAAGAGATGGAAGGAATCACTTTAAAATATTCAACAATACTTGAAATATTTTTTTAGAGTATGAAAAATAAAAACCACTCACATTTGAAAGTTTAAAAGACAGAGTAACTCACGTTAAAACAATTCGAGAGTACTTGAGAACATTTCTCTAGAGTAAACATTTTCTTGGAAGTTCACAAAACAGACACATTAAAACATTTGTGAATACTTGAGAACATTTCTAGAATGAAAATCACTCATTCTTGAAAACTTGTAAAACAGAGGAACTCATGTTAAAATATTTGAAAATATTTGAAAGTATTTCACTAGAGTACGATATAAAAAATCAGACGTACTTGGGAGTTAATAAAACAAAGGAACTCACATTACAAGAATTGAAAACATTTATCTAGAGTACGATAAACAAAGGTACTTTTGAAAGTTGGTAAAAGAGAGGGACTTACCTGATATCCTTAATTCCTATACTGAACTTTTAATCCCCTTTATGATCATGTCCGATGGTCATATTATAAAAAATCATCTTAGACTTTGTTTCATAATAAATTATGATAATCATATGAAAATAAATGATTCCTTAATTATCACTCGATCTCCCAAGATTCTAATAAAATCGGATCTAGGGTTATTGAGTAATTGTTCGGATAATAAGACGTGTGTAGCGTCAAGTTTTCCATTTTATTTTAGAAGGGATGARAATTAATTGGATCGGATCGATTGATCCCACGCACATGAGATTTAAGAGTCACAATGAAGCTGTAATTAATACAAAACAATAAGGTATGAGACTTGGGAGCAAAATTGGCAAGGTTAAGTTCTCAGGTTATTTCTCAAGTTCTAGTGAGTGGTTTTCGATGAAATTAGTCCTACAGGATTCCTAAGAAATAAATATATCTATATGTAAGATTATATATTCTAGTAGGACCCGTTCCTATTATTTTTGTTAAAATTTTTTGCTTATTGTCTTTGGTTTGACAAACTCCAAACAAATAATCCATGTCCCAGACTTATCGCATGGAACACAAAAAATTGATTAACCATGATATATTATTTAAAGCATTGGCAACATTGTTTGTAGCTCATTATGCACAACACATTCAAGTAGAATTGCAGGTGGTTTCCCCATTATGGCTGAAAACTCTTCAAACAGGGATTAACCGAGTCAATCAACTTAGTAGTGGGAAATAAAAGAAGAAGCAAGAGAGGGAGATATCAATATATCTTAAACCAACAAGTTATGAAATTATGCAACTGGTTGTAGATATGCACAACAATAGCATTAGTATAATAATGTTCTACAAATTGAATACAATCAGTTTGAATAATCTCAATCCATGAAATTCATAGAAGGAGAAGAAATAATAAATTCAAACTTAATGAGTTCAAGAAAGGTTGGAAACCTTTATGCTAAAATAAAATGATGTGGTGCAGCTCGGGAAGGGGTGGCTTTGTGTGCAGGTATGACTCTAGTAGTCCTAAGTGTTGCAAGGAGATAACGGCAGTAGCGGCGGGTCTAAAGCTGAGATGGCGTCCACCGGTGACGGGAGATGGCAGCAACTAGAGAGAAAGAAACTGATTGTGGAAATGGAGATAGGTGAGGTGGTCAGTTTTGAGAAACAAAGTAGGTGCAATTGTGAAAGAAAAGAATGAGGCGATGATGACCAAAATGGTGAAAAATGGGTACGAAAAAAAGACGCAGTGAAGGTGATATGATGAGGTGGTAAGACTAGGATAAAYAGAAGGAGAGGAAGACGGTGCTAATGCAAAAGCAAGAATCAAATGGAAACAAAAATCAGGAAAAAAATGAATAAAAAATGATAAAAACAAAGTGAACAAGAAATATTAAAATGTTAAAGAAATGTTAGAGGTGATGGTGGTGAAGAGAAAGTTCAACAGGTGAAATGCTATGTTGGTGAAGAATCAAAGAAAAGCAACAAAAGGAACAGGTTGCACTATGTTGTATATAAAGTTATGACATTTATTTTATATATATATATATTTTTTTTTCCTTAAACATAGTTTCTATATTAATACAATTATATTAATAATTCATAGTAAAACACAAGTTCATTTTATATGCTATTTCAAAGAATTGGAATACACAATTAAAATATAGTGTGTCCAACATAATAAAAATTAAAATATTAAAAGAAATTAAATTTTAAATTAAATTTTCTTTCCTAAAAGATCAAATAAGAGTGAAATCAATAATAAAAAAAGGGATTGGTTAATTAACCAGACAAAAGATTAAAAAAATTATTATTATTATTCTTTATTTTTTTAAGCAAAACTACTTCTAATAAATATCCTAATATCCAACTCCATTATAATAGATGACTAAACTATGACTCGATTATTCAGAGTAATTAGTGAATAATAACTAAATAAATATTCTAATTCGAAAAATCTCTAATTTATCAATGTCTCTGCCTATTATGTAATCACGTTTACAAGATTCCATATTAATGAATACCGGGTGCAAAAATTTAGGTTCCACAATTTTAGCATAATTTCAATTTGATTCTTAAAGTTAGTGTAATACTCGAGATTTAGTTTCTGTTTTTCCTATTGAATTTTATATATATATATATATATATATATAGACAATTTATGTTCTAAGCCACTAATTATATTATATTCATGATCGTTAGTAAATTGATTAATTTACAGCAGAAGGATTTGAAGACTGTAAAGTTTGATGTGCCAATTAGAAATAAATAATTATCTCCTTGATTTATTATTTGTTATGCACTAATATATGAGTGTGTTTATTTAAAAGTGAAATTTTGGRTAACACTCCCAATCATAAACTACCCTAAATCGGGAATGTTACCGACTTAATTCTCATATATTTAGAATTTCAGCGGAAGCTTTTGACAATAAAGGAATAAAATTTAAATGTTCAACAAGTTCATAAATAAATAAAAATTTAATTAACAGAACGACTCTTGGGTATCAAAGCCTGCTCCCAAACGATCTCCATGCACCATCTGGTTAATTATCACCTAAAACGTAAAATAAAGAAATATGGGGTGACCTACTAAGCTCAGTAATCAAATCCCATGCATGAATGCATGAATAATGCCCTATATGTCATAAGCTATAAAATTTCATTTTCTCAATAAAAGCTTTCTAAACGTTCCATTTCATAAACTTTCTCATAAAAACTTTCCTTTCAAAATGTAAGAACTTTTCAAACATTTCTTTTCCTTTAAAGTCGCGAGCTCGCTTGGTGTAATACCTAGCCATTAAGCTCTATAATGGGCCATTATTCTTTAGAACCCAATCACATTTTCTACTGGTAGAACCGCAAAGCGGTTAATATTACTTAATCTTTTTCTCAACATCACCTCATAAGAGGTGAACATTACATAATTTTCCACCCTAGAAGAGGATTAGGTCAGGTGCGCGAGTCCTCGGGCCCCATTTTCGACTCACATCTTTCATGGCTTTGGCTTTACACCCCTTTTTCAAAACCCTTAACGTTTGGAAATCATTTATCATAAAAATAACATCTTTAAAATCTTCATTTCTCAAAACATTTACTTTTTCAAATTTCATTCTTTATAAATATTTCTTTTCGTGAATGTATGATTATGTCCATACAATARAATACGCAACTAGTGCAATCTACATGCTCATGGACCACGTAAACCCTTAACTTAAAATTTCTAACATGTCAATGAGTAATAATATTCACATACTGGAAATAATATCACATTATACACATAAGTACAATTATCAATTCATATTCAATTCACATAAGAAGATTCAATCATAATAATAATACACTCGTATCATAATTAATGAACAATGCGAGAATTTACTTACATAGAACTCAAATTCAATACACATTCAATTCGCCTAAGAGCAATTTAATTATAACAACACATATACGTTAATGAGAATGTGAGAATTTACTTACATAGAGCAATTTAATTGTAACAACACATATACGTTAATGAGAATGTGAGAATTTACTTACATAGAACTCAAATTTAATACACATTCAATTCACCTAAGATCAATTTAATCATAATAGCAACACATATAAGTTAAT